>JACEII010000021.1:3552037-3603318 GCA_014332785.1 Antheraea mylitta | reverse complement strand
ATATATATATATATATATATTTTCTTTTTTTTTTTATTGAAGTACGACAAAGTGACTGCACTATGCCTGATTTCAGTACAATCCAGAAACATCGGCAACCACCGATAGACAGATTATCCATCGCCGGTCGCCGCTGTTATGCCGGCCATAATGACGAAAGTCAGTCGGTACTGGATATGCACAGACTGATCCCGAAACGCGACGCGCAAAAGCGAGTCACTATGACGGGCTTTTTCGCCAAGTACATGGTGGTTGTGACCCCGTTGGGCTGTAAAACCCTACCACTCCGCCATCGCCATTGCCTCGTTCGTTGATCAGCAGGGTGCACCACGTGCAGGTGAGGTTGGCTTGGGTGTCTCAAGTCTTAAGATGTTACTCGACACCCTTTACACCCCAAAATATAACGACCAATATATAACGACATTTAAATAATTTGTAGTTATTTATTTATCCAGAAAAGAATCGACAAGAGGGACATAAAGAAATAGCTAAAATATACATGCAAATTGTTAGAATTCCTTACGCCACTAATTATAATCGATTTCAGCATTTACACGATTATATTAATACGATACAGACGGCAATGTTATCATTAATAAATTCTATTTTATAATAGAAGATAAAATTAAGAATAAGAATAGAAAGGGACAAGGAAATAAATATTGTTTCATAAATTAAAAATTATGGAAAAAATCATGAAGTAATTAATGAAATGAAAAACTAATTTTAGATTTGAAATGCAAAAGTATTTTTTAACAAGCTCGGTATATTGACTTTATTCTCTGGGAACGATGGAAAAATGTCCTAAATTGGTTTTGTAGCTATTATGACCAAATAGACTAAATATCTAGGTTTTTTTTATATCATAGAAGGCAAACGAACAGGTTCACCTGATGTTAAGTGATCACCACCGTCCATAGACACTTGCAACACCAGGGGAGTCGCAAGTTCGTTGCTAGCCTGTGTTGGGGAAGGGGGGAAAAAGGGAAGAGGGGAGGGGGAAGGTGAGGAGAGGTGAGTCTCCAGCGCTCTCATTAAGCGAACGAAACGCAACAATGCAAGCACTGTTACCTCACGTCAGTTTTCTGCGGGAGGGTGGCACTACCACGGTCGAGCTGACTCATTCATGCTGAAATCAGTAATAGCTTCAGCGTGGCTCTACCACTACAAAATAGGTAGTCTGGAAGGCACATTAATGTTAAATTGTTTCAAAAGTTCTCTATTATCATCGTGGTTATCAGTTATTTACATTATTTAGGTCATTTTCCGCTGTCATCATACTTTAAAGCCAAGAGTTAATAATAACAAATTAGATTGATATAAAAAATATAGAATATCTTTTAGGGAAAAGATTCATTCTCCAGTTACCGCTTCCCATGGTAAATCAGCTAATGTAATGAACGTGACACGAATCGGCTTCTATTCCCAAAGGAAACACCAGTAAGTATTAAAATTAAGTTTGCTGCGTAGAATCATTTCTTGTTGGTGATCAACAAGTATCAATTTTAGCATGCATTTGAACTGATTTTTTTTTCTCGAACTGACTACGCTACTGACCTAGTAAGGTCTTAACAGCTTCACCAGACTACTAAAGCGAGCGCTTAGGGCAATCAGCCGATTTTATTTGACAACTAGCTCAAGGGTGCACGGTACACCTCGGCTTGGGTTGTTGCCTGATAAGTGCAATTCGCGACCTATTTGAGCTGACCCAAGCCAACTATTCATACATATATGACTTGATGGAAAATATATGTGTACACATATGTATAAGCATATATACCTCAATAACTCTTGTATATATTTCGTATCGGATTATTTTCTAGATAAGAGAAAGAAATAAAACCCTTCCACTTTCATTTGTAAACGTGTATGCGTGCACGTATGTGGAGGTGATATGTGTAATGTTGTTGCAGTGATGAAAGATTTTGTGTCACCGTATCGCGCGAGCAGCGCACTCAGGGCTCCACACTGAGGGAACGGACTTAGGCTTGAGCCGCTGCCGAGGGGGCCCTAATCTGGTCGTGCTAATTTGAACTGGAATGATATGAATACTATGATTAATTGCATTCAATATCTTTGTCCAGTGAGGTTGTGAAGTAAGGCCAATAGCGTAGTCAGTTCGAAAAAAAAGCATTCAACAAATAAAAATGGAAAAAGTTTGTTCAGTTGAATCTACACACTTTACCTTCTCAATGACCCGTCTTTTATAAGTCGGTAAGTTATCATACATAGTATAAAACAAAATTCTCTACAGAGTCTGTCTGTCTGTCTGTTCACGATAAACTCAAACACTACTAAACGGATTTTCATGCTGATTACACCAGTCGATAAAGTAATTCCTGGGGAACGTTTATGTATATAATTTATCAAGAATTTTTTATATAATTATAAAAGAGTCTACATGAATAATTTGATTTTTTAAAGCCTCAAAATATAATTTAGATTGGCAACACAGACGACAGACGATGCAGGAAAATATTATGAGGAAACTTAAACTTGAGAAATATTCTTTTAGCAATATTACAAGAATACAAAATAACAAATATGTGCTTAAAAATAGAAGTGTAGATATCTCTGTATTTGAAATCGTCAATATGCTGTGGGCTAGCGTACTGATAATGCCCGTGCCTTCCCACGGGAATAACCCTTGGGCCCAGTATTGGGAACCTTACAGGCTGGAATTATTATTATTATTTTAGTTATAAATGCACGGAATATATAGAAATAGATTATGAATTTGAAGGAGTTAAAACTCGATGATACTTTAATATGACTAAGGATCGTCCAGTGCTGGAAACTCGATTATAATTTATATTAGGTCTTTACCTATGAAATTGCCGTTTTGTATGAAAAAATGTAAACGAATTTTTTTCATGTATTTTTTATTTGTATTAATCGTAGTAATCACCCATGCAATCAATGCATCTTTGCCAACGCAGTGATAGTTTATTGATGCCCTTCTTAAAGAAATCAGCTGGACGGGAGGCAACAAATTCTTCAAAGGCATTTTGTACTGCCTCTCGGGTATTGCTTGGGTAATTTTTTTCCCGCCACGGAGTTATCCAAATTCTGGAAAAAGTTGTAGTCTGTAGGCGCAAGGTCTGGTGAGTAGGGCGGATGACGGAGAATTTCCAACCCCAGTTCTTGCAACTGGGAGACCATCTGCTGTGCAGTATGAGGTCGCGCGTTGTCGTGCAGGAGCAGCGGATACGAGAGATTGACCAATGCTGGTTGGAGATGTGCCAGCTTCTCCATCATTGTGTTCAGTTCTTCACAGTACACATCTGTAGTAATGCTTATCCCGTTTAGTAAGAAGCTGTGATAATTCACACCGGCGCTAGACCACCAAACAGTGACCATCGCTTTTCTAGGGGTAATTTTCGTTTAGGGCATTGTTTAGGTGCTGAACCAGGATCCAACCAACTTGCTGAGCGCTTGCGGTTATCAAACAGAATCCATTATTCATCGCAGGTAACAATGTGGTTCAAAATTCCTTCATTTGTGTGTCTGTTGAGCAGTGCAAGGCACGTCTTGACGCGTATTTCGCGCTGGCGATCATTGAGTTCGCCTTGCCAATTTGACGCAAATGGACCAATATTGTTTTGACGCTAACGTCGAAAGCTGCTGCTAATTCAGCCGTAGATTGTGTATCATAAGCTTCCACAATCGCCTTTAATTCGTCATTGCCGAAGTTTTCGGATGACCGCGAGGTTCATTTTTCAGGTCGAAATTCCCAGAACGAAAGCGAGCAACCCAATAACAGGTGGTGAGTTGGTTTGTAGTGTTAGCTCCGTAAACGTCGTTGATGTTGCGTGCCGCTTGTGCCGCGTTGTTGCCAAGACGGTACTCATATTCCATAATTACTCGAATTTTTAACGTATCCATGACGACAAAAAAGATTAAAACGCGATGAAAATGTATCATTAATCAATACACAAATGAATACTTTTGGAAAAGAATTCCATGTTTTTAAAATAAAATTATTTTGAAATTAGAATTCTTAGACAAACAAAAATAATTTTGATTTGAAATGGCCAGTACTGCAGAACGGCAATTTCATAGGTAAATACCTATTAATATTAAGGAAAAAGTCAGTCAATATGTAATAAATGAAATAAAATAAATAAAATTGGCTGAGAAACATAGAAGGTAGATGTACTTATCTGTTTTGTCTCTGCTTATATAAATATTACTAGCTGATATTATTAGCTTACATATATTGCCTGAAAAGGCGCAAACATCAATTATTACCAGTTTCAATTGTATTTTTAACCACGAAAAATCTTAATAAGCTCGATTACAGCGACATCTACCGTTTCTAATTGTTTTAATTATTCTATATAATAAGCCTAAAACCCGTTACATATTAGGTACAATTTCGTTTACATATATTTTTAAATTATGTCGACAGCCTACATTCCCGGTAGTCATTTTGTAGCGTTTATCTGCTTAGACTTGTAAAATTTTTGACTTTATAAAAATCAAACTTAAAATAAGCTCCTATAATAAGAGAATGCAGAAATGTCATACCAAATTTACCAATAATTCAGTTTATAAGACAGTGTTAAAGTAAGACTCCGAGTGACGGTAATAAACGTCGTTATCCTAGATTTTGGGGTGAACAAACTTCGAAACGACGGCGCGACTCTGTGATGGCGACGCGCTGGCTGACCTCCTCGCATTACTTGATCAGAACAAGCACATTTGGAAACAACAAGTAGAGTTATACATAAATTTTCATATATATCCGCCTACTTGGCAGAGTAAGTAATGTACACGATGACAATACCATTAGCTACAGACTTTTTTATTTGGAGTTTTTCTTAAATCTGTTCTGATATTGCCACTGTTGCTAAGATTGTATTATATCTATTATTTATTTGCTATATTTATCTATTGTATAAACGGATAACATATACGGACGACCACTAGTCATATTCAAATACCATCAATAAACTCCAACACCATTTGATCAATCATTACAAAACTTGGCATATTTATGTGTTATTTTCTGAAGAAAGATTCCATCCTAATTCTATGAATTCCAAAGTAAGTTTGATTGTGGGTTACGTTTACTAATTGACCGATCATCGTGAGATATATTATAGTCATAGGGACATTCCTACATACTTACCTTAAGTCCAAAAAATGTATTGTTTTTATACAACGATGGTGGCAAACAAGCTTGTATGATGATAAGCCGTTACCGCAGCATATGAAAGCTTGCAACAACGGATATATCACATGTGCGTTGCCGACCTCCTTTGGGATGCATAGATCAAATGCATATTATTAACGCGAGCGATTTGAAAAATTCTTTCATTGCTATATAGCTCATTTATCGAGGAAAGTTATAAGCTGTAAATTGTCATACTAAGACCAATAGGAGTAAATCACTAACGAAGAATGTTTAAAAATTGGGGTTTTTATCCTCTTGAGAACTTCCGTTGCGTGTTAACGTTAGCCCAAAGTCACCTATTCTCCACGGTAGAAGTCACAGGCAGAGACAAGATTAATATAAAATTATTAATGCTTTTAGAAACTATGATATGTATAAATACTACACGTTCAGATATGTGTATTCTACAGTGACACAAAACCTTACATCACTGCTACAACATTACACATACCACCTATACGCACGTGCACGCCTACACGCTTACACGCTGTTTCTCGTTTTCAGAGAAATAAACGACAATGAGTTCTACCCTTATTTTTCTCTATCCTTTTTTTTTACGTGGGGAAATCCCTTATGGATACCTACCCTCCCGGGGGGAGAGAGTGGGTTATGTCCGAGACTCGCACGGACTAAAACCCCACGGTGTACGTCCTCCGCTATGGTTGGGGCGGCACGAGATCTCTATAGACTACATCGTGCTGCCCCAGCGGCGTGGCCCAGCATCAGAAGTGCCGCCACCGGGCCTCGTCTTGTAAGGAGACAGACGGGTACACACCGGCCGTCTCCCTCGTCCGCTGGACCTGTGTAATGGGAAGGTGGGCCCCCCGACCCACCTATCCCTAGGTCCGGCTACGGTGGCGGGAGGAGGCGATCAAACTGCTGCCTCCTCCTGCCTGTCCTCCGTTGGCGGAGAGGGCCACTTAGGATCGTTCTCGCGGGCCCTCTCCGCCGCCTCCTTCTGCGAGACGACTTCCTCGCAGAAGGAGGCAACTGCGTTCCAGACATCCTCGTTACCGAGCATGGCCGCGACCACGCTCGGCAGCGAGAGGTTCCCTCCTACCGCCGCAACCAGAATGCGGCGCTGCTCCTCCCACGCAGCACACTAAGACAACGTGTGCTGCACGGTGTCCGGGTCAATGCCGCACTCGTGGCATACGGCGGTCAGCTCCCTGCGCGCTATTCGGTGCAGGTACCAACCGAAGCACCCGTGCCCTGTCAGCAACTGCACCAGACGGAACATCAGGGAACCCCATCGTCGGTTGCACCAACCAAGCAGGACCGGGCGGATGGCATCGATAGTGTATCTGCCGTACTGCGCGTCCACCAGGTCCTGTTTCCACCTCTTCATCTTTAACCCTCTCTCCATTTTTCTTCTCGCCTCTATTTCCCTGGGAGCCGGAGGCTCCCCTGACCGCTTTTTGGCCGCCGTATATTCGTGAACGGCGGCCAGCACTTGAAACGGCGGCCAGCACTTGAAACGGCGGCCAGCACTTGCTATCCTATCCTATCCTATATAGTTTAGAGGAATTTATCCGACACAAAATACATATAGGAGTTGTTAAGGCACGCATGCTTGGTACACATGCATGTTTCAATAACTCATATACGTATATCCAGATAGCTTAGCTTAGGCTAGCTCAGATAGGTCGCGATTTTTACCGTGCACCCTTGAGTTAGTCGCCCAAACATCCCAAATCGGCTGAGTGCCTTCAGCGCTCGCCTCAATAGTTCGGTGAAGCTGTAAAGACCTCTCCAGGTCAACAGCGTTTTCAGTTCGAGAAAAAAAAGGATGTGTATTCTCTTGTGTAGAAAAGTGGGACAAACGATGTGGTGCTTATGTTTTTCCTCTATAAATAAAATATATTACCAAGACAATAACCGAGTAAAAATAAAGTGGCGGATAGAAAGTAATGTGCAATAACAAAAACATGTTAGAATACAAACAAAACTATCGTAGTATTATTGTTCTGATTTTAGAAAATATATTTACCTTAAATTGTTTTTTTCCAGCTTTTATATCAAATTATTATCAACTCATTATAACAAAAAAGAAATGTTTGTGAAGGTTTCCTTTTAATCGAAAATATCACTAGAGAAAAAGCTGAAACGGTGTCACATAAGGTTAACGATACTAGGCACTTATGTTTGGATACATCTTCACCCACGTTACTCTACGTTCATGTAACTGTAATGTAACATGATTCCTACATGGTTAATACATTTCAGTAGATTAATTTGAATAATTTTGTAGGAAATTTAATGTCGACGTAAATGCATGATATTCCTAGATATGTCTTATAACATAATGTATTTGTTGAACTCGCTGAAATATAAAACGTTTTCGGCATTTATTGTTAGCTTTTGAATTTATCTTTTTTCCTTTTTATTCATCTCTCTGATAGAAAAGAATCTATTATCATTTTCGTAGATAACTTATTCTAAATACGTATAGTAAATAAGTCGAGATATTTATTTCTAATAGCCTAAACCATTAGTGTAACTATTTATGTTTTGTAAAAATATATAAAATGAAGAGACAAACCAGATCGAGTTTCTTGCCGGTTCTTCTCGATGACTGGGTTGTTTTCCGAACCGGTGGTAGCTCTGACATTAGTGCCTTCTCAGGACCTAAATTGAATAAAGTATTTTTTTATTTATTATTATTGTTAAGGCTTGAACTTTCTGGTTAAACTGAATTTTTTTACTAAACGGGACTAAAAATCACCCGGACGTTCATTTTAGGCATTATTTTTTATTTTTAAATAAATAAAATATGAATTAAGTAATGATTGATATAATGACTTGTCATGAAAATCAAGATCATTTGAAATATATGTTGGTTCTATTTTGCATAATTAGAATTATGATCGAGCTTCGACCACTGAACGACCACTAAGAGTTATAATTGTAAAAGTGATCTAAAGTCGTCATCGACCCTTTTGGCCGCTCTAAATATAGCTGTAAATTCGGGTCTGCGCGTAATATAGTTAACAGCTTAATCCAAAACAAAGTTACAATATTATTATTAGTATCTAAAAGTGGCATTTATTTATCTTTAAGTTGTCTCATGCTATACACACAATCATCGTAATCTTCTTACCCTTGTCCTACCTACATTGGATCACTATAACACATTTTCCTTCTCCACTCTCGCCAACCAAATGTCATCTCAGTATTCACCCCTTTTAAACAAAATTTGCACACAATCCACCCATACCATTTTCGATCTTCCTCTACTCCTATATCCATCCATTATCATACTTAAAACTTTTCTTGTTATATGGTTTCCATTACTCCTCGCAACATGCACATACCATGCTAACCTATTACTCCTCAAGTTCTCTGTCACTGGTTTTATTTTCAAACTTACTCTAATATACTCATTCTTAATCTTATCCATTCTAGTTACATCACACATCCACTATAACATTCTCTATACATGTAATATCATATATACCTAAATTATTGTTCTGCGCAACTATATTCAGAGCTGGCGAAAATTTTAGCGAGGGCTGTACAAATGTTATAATATTTTAAACGTCCTTGTCAGTCTAAAAAATGTGACCGTAATGCGAACAAATTAAACAACTGTAACCAGATTTGTCTGAGCTTAAATCGTTAAAAGAATATAATTAGAGTAAAGTCATGAAGCGTCCTCTTTATGTAGAAGTTTAATAGGAAATTTTTAACTTTAAATAAATGTAATTCTAGAAACTCATTGCTTTTCCACTAAAGATGAAAAAGTTAGTTCTCAGACATCCAAGATCTTCGAATGAGTTCTGCAGATAAGTCATGCGATTTTAAATAGAATGTTATTTTCCTACCTATGCATTTATAAGAAACCAACAGCTAAATTAAATTTTTCATCTTAATTTTTTTTATGAAATCCTATGAACAAAATTTACCAATACCTATAATTATGTACGTCTATGGACAAAAAACAGTAGTCTCAATTAAAAAAAAAAAAAGATTGATCCCGATGATATACTCGTTAGTTGTACTTGAATGTCATTTAATAATAATAATAAAACTCTTTATTGCACACACTTTAAAGATACACAAAGTTATACATTCAATTACAATATGTGTACAGTTAGGCGGCCTTATCGCTTAGAGCGATCTCTTCCAGGCAACCCTAAGCAGACATTCAATCTTATTCTTATAATCATTTAAATACAAAAAGCACCTTTTTACTTTATTTGTTTGTGGTTTTCCGTACGTATGAGTAGAGAAAGAAAGCTTTAATACTTCCTTCAATATAAATGTACCTATAAAAAATCATTTTTCAAATATTATTAGTCAAGTGCTATAATCATACAACCTTACTAAAACGCTTATTTCCGGGAGGGAATTATTCTACAATATTCCCTATTAATACAACCGAGTGAACTTAATATACCTACAAGGAATATCACCTGCTATGAGCAGCAGTATAAAAGCTAACTTATCTTCATATACATACCATTTTTTCTAAAGAGTATATTGAAATATACTTCTTAATACAGTATTTTAAAAAAAAGAATTTTAAAATAGACTTTCTTAGCGTCATAAGTATTTAAAACTTTATTTCTATTAATATTTATTCTCTGTTTATTATTTTACGTGTGAAAATTTCATGTTTTGTTCTTCTTCTTTCTTTTTATTACTTGCATTATTATGAAACCTTTGGCTGTTTAAAATTTAAAAGTCATCATGAAATTCTAATTAAAATGACGATTAAAAATACGAAAAAGAGTTTACTTGCTCATTTGTTAAATTTCCACACCTTAACTACATAACCAATCATAGTTTAATTTAGCATACATGTTCTAAGGGTTACATACAGGACAAACACTGAACCGTTCGCTAGGGATAGTTCAAATCCATATTACATACAAGAAAGCGACTAAATAAAAACATAGTGTAATAATGAAGAAACAAACATGAAGCAAAACATTGCATGAAAATTTATTCGTGGTATAGCCTCTTTCCCTCTGAACGACAAGTGCTCTGAAGCGCACCAAAGTGGACGGTTACACTTAAGGACAACATTATTGCGATGCAGTGATCCAAAGTGTCTACTGTCTCGACACGGTTGTGCATGATACAACAATAATACTAGACACTTCGGACTCGTTGCATCGTTATTCTCATAATACTGTGTTCAGTTGCTTGAAATGCAAGCATTATATTCATTAAACAGGATGATAGTATTTTCAGTACAAACTTATACAAAAATGGAAATGTATTTCGTATTATTCCATAAGTTATACAATTATCTAGATGAATAATCAATACCATACAGATATGTATTTTAAAGTTAAAGATAACACAAATTTCATTATATTAAAATAGCAAGATCGATTGTTCAAGATTTTCTTTGGAAAAGTGAAGTACAATCGAAAACTAGATCGAGAAATAAATAATAAAGGTATATATACAATTCTATATTTTATACAGGAAATTAGAAATAAACAAATTCGAAGTTCTAAAGATAGAAGATATACAAAGTTTTCGTTATACCTTTTTTGGCGATGAATTTTTGCTCAACTTGAGAAAACTGCGATCGCGGTGTGATAAATCCAACAACGAAGTTTGACGGAATAAATGAGTGAATTTTTTATTTACCGCTTTAAGAAATTTCGTTTTTATTTGTATTTTTTATATTCGTATATATCATAATATGTTGAAATGTGAAATAAACCAAACGCTCGCCTCTCTCATTTCTTATTACGTATAATTTATAACATTATAAAGTTTTCGTTCGAGTACATTGTTACAAAGAACTTAGAAAAGTTAAATAAAGTGCCCGAGTTTTACGTTTATAAGTTACAGGCTTAATTTAATCATTCATATCCAATTGAAAGCCGCGCCAGAGTTGTTCTTTGGTTATTCGTCTTTTGTCTTATTTTATTATACCGCTATACGGTCCTGGCGATAAAGCTAGCGAGACGGCTTGTCTGCCTGTTCCCAGTTTTCTCGCCCTTGTTTATCTGGCTGGGGGTAGTTAGAGCGGAGTGGCGGCACCCCGCGCCAGTGACTCCGCAGCCCGCCCAGCGATGGGACGCTCGGCCGCCGCCCTAGCGTATCTTTCACGCGTCTTACAACAACACAGGTGAAGCACGCGGACGTTTTAAAGAAAACATCTGAAACACGTCAGAAGTGAATGTGGCAAAATGACTCTTTTTGTACGTTTATATTGTGTTATATGGATAGCGTTATTGACAGGCTGCTCCACTACAACTGGTAAGTTAATATTATTTGAATTAGCATTTTTATTAAGACGTTCGTCTAATAGTTTTATAAAAAACTGTATAGTTGTAAGTTGCAGACAGATTTTTTTTAACATTAACAATATTTTTGGAACTATGTGAAACATTATTTTAAAAGCAATTTCTACAAGGTTCTAATTGCCTATTACTGTCAATAACATTTCGTACTATAATAAAATAAAATTCACATTTTTAAATGGCCGAAAATTAACAAATATATTCATAATGGATTTGCTTGGTATTACGTGAAAATATCTAAGTGATATCATTGAAATAAGTAAAGATTAGTAGCTCGAGGTTCTAGAAACGAATTGCATTACATTTAATTAAGCTTTTTATTTTAAGGCCTAAGTAATAATAGGAAATATGATGTTGTATATCATATTTGTTCAATGGCTAATGTTCTTAAAAAAAAATTGTATCCTTACATAATAACATAGATAAGGAAGTTGCAACGATTAAGACTGACGATTTATTGTACAATCGTAAATTTAGCTAAATGAAATAATTTAAATTTATATTAACAAGTTCTTTTCACATACCAATGTATGTAATGTAATATTGTAATATTATAATACTTAAATATTATAATGGATTTTTTTTAACTCAACTTATTGATTGATGATTTTTCATATTTATTTAACCAAATGTTGAGTCAACTGGAAGCATTTATCGGTCTATTTCGACAGCCGCATTCCAATATTTGAGTTCTATATTATAACATTTAAAATAAAATGTATCATACTACAAACATATATATTTTTTTATATTAAATGTCTACTTTTTAATTGATAGTATATAAGAAACAATGAGTTTTTTATAATTACAGTTGTCTCCCGTATATCTAAACATGCGTTAAGAAATAGTAAGCTCTTAGAAGTACGTGATTTATTCAAAGGGTCGCCGTTTTCCCGAAGAGAATCCCATGTTTCTATAACATAATTCACTTAAGGAGAAAAATCACAAACAACAGCCCCCAAGCCGGTGACGCATCGGCGGATATCCGCGGCCATGTTCCGAGCAATCGTGACAGTTATCGATGTATTTTGTATTCCCTATTACAATGAAGATGAGTAATGTACGGTTATGGATTCCTACGTTATCCATCAATGTGTAATTGTTTTAAACCTATCAATTGGAGGTATCGATTTTCAATGTGTATATATACAAAATCTTCGATTTAATAATCACGAATATTGTGTGTTATAATTTTAGTGCTATAGTAAAGAAAGTGTGTACGCGCATTACTGGTAATCACGACACCCATTTGTCTATTTTTTTTTATTTGCAATTTTCACGATAAGACTTCTTCTATTTTATTTTTCGCAACCAGTTTTCTAGTAGACTATTACTGCCATTGTCAAGTGAGTAACGATATTACAAGTTTCTTGATATAATTTCAATGTACTAACAAGATGGTGGCCGTCTTGTTAGAACTTTCCTGAGAGTTTTGGTGCCATGATTCTCCATGCTCCGTGCTATTATTTCAGATCCATTTCACTTGTGCACAATAACCAAAGTATATTACGTAAAGCACCACCAACATTACCGAATACAAAGAAAATTAACACAAGATTAAGTAGAAAATATAAAGACCACTACATGGCATTCCAAGATCCTACCTTAAACGCCCATGAGAAGAGTTGTATAAAAGAAAGCGTTTAAAAATTGTACGAAAAATTTGAATTAAACGTTTCTACACAATAAAAGTGAGTGAGACATAAGACACCAAAGAGACCTTTAAAATATTATCAGAGTTAGTAGATTGATATTCAATTGTTCAGTTATCATTTTATTTCATTAATGTGGTCGTATTATAAAAAGATTCGGTCTCATTTATTCATTAGTTACACGCGGAGTGGTTGGTCAGCTAATACATGTAGAAATATGAATATTCATTATAATTATATAACTTCTAAACCGTTTGACCGACCACCAAGGGGTTTGATCACCCTAAGAGTTTCTGTATAATTGTAACTTGCCATTACTTGCTGCTACGTTAAATTGTATCAATAATAAGTTCTATATTGTAATTTCATGAGATCGCGAAACATACTAAGCTATTTTACTCTACTAAAATATGTTATTTCATTTAAGAATTGTAATATACTAAATTGCTTAATTAACCTTTGACACCATTCTATTAATATAGGAATAAATTACAACAGAAAATACGGGTATCTATTGTTTAGTATCTCAATCCCATGAGGTATTCGTAATTGTTAAATGAAACTCATCCTAGCTTATGTTATAACTATGAAAGTGAGTTTATTTATTTCGCTTTCACAAAACCGAATATCATGAGACATTGCACACACGTTACGAGTATAGAAAGTGGTTATAGGGACATTAAAAAGTGTACTGTTGCCGAAGGATATATCAAAATCAATATTAACGCGACCAAAAGCTAATAAATAAACGATCTATCCAAATTAGGTATTAGAATTAGATTTACATCACTACAAGATTATTTATTGCTTAATTCAAGTTATGTAAAATTACGTAAGAACTGTTTCGCAGTTTCCACGTGAAATTTTATTTCAGCTAAATGCCAGTTATGTAACAACAGCGTTAAATTGGTACGGATATTATTTATTCTTTTCAAAACGTTACCTAATATTTTTATCTTAATCTATTCTATAGATAAAGATTTTACAAAAAAGAGTTATGTAATAAGCCTAGAAATTACATTAATTTTCAAGAGCTTAAAAAAAGGTGCTGAGTGATAGAATTCAGATAGATTAAGGGTGGTAGTAATTTAAGCAAGCAACAAAGTTGAACGTCTTGTAACCAAATTCGATAACAGTGAAATCTCTAATACATAAAATGTTTAGTGCCAATTTCTATCGCACTATCAAAACAATGAAATAAGTCGATATACACACTAAAAGTTACAAAAAATGAGACAACACCATCTTCTCAGTTATGACGCAAGCAGTTATACTCAATACTGACCGCGTGAACGGAACATAATGCTTTCTCCTTACGTGACGAAGATATAGACAATCTAAATTTCAATAACGAATCGAATTCTGAATTGAAAACAATGTAAGGAACTTCATTCTTGATAGAATCCCTTTACGGCATTTTATTATAGCATAGTAAAGTTGCGGTAATGTACAATAACATCACTATCGAAAATTTTATAATCAGTTGGCATTCATCGCTCTCATGGTGCTGTCAAGACTTTGGAAGCTGGATAGCTCGGTGTTAGTTGATTAAAAAAAAAAAAAACTAAACTTAAACTAAAAGAGAGCTAACTTTAGCTTATCACCATATATATATGGTAGTGATCAGCTAGTCAGGTAAAAATCCTTATTGCCCCACTAAGTTTCTGGATAATCTTAAAACGTGACAGATTTAAGCGTCGCGATCTAGCTACTCATAATTTCCATGTCCTCCCACTTGGCAAGTTCTGTGTTCATTTGTCTAAAGTCGATCCTAGGATTTGAATCCATGTCCATTGGAACAGTGTCTGGAAACACTACCACTGATTATTTCACTAACGTGTGTTGTGTTTTAGTAAATTACATATACGAAAATAAAATTGAGCCATCACCGGACACCTGGCAGATGTGAGACATCGAAATTGTTTTAAATAATTTATATGCATAAAAGAACAGATTACGACAGGAATTAGCTAAGGCATACTGAAAAGATAAAACGGTAAACATTTTATCCATAAAATAATTACTGTTTGTTTATTTTATTACATATTCATTTTTATTTAATACAAAATACAAAAATTCAACTAGGCACAGGCGCGGTCTGTTTGGCGGCATTTATCAAAGGATGTTAGGTCATCGGCGCGTGCCGCATAACACTAGTTGAACGAGTGACCGACAACAGTTTGAATCTTATGTTTATACAGATAGGGTTGCAAATGTTTTTGTATTTCGTTAATAGTGCAAAGGTCATGTTTTGCGTCGCCACGCTAACAGTCAGGTTTACCCTCCGTATACAGATATTTCACATAAAAAAAAATTACCCTTTCTATATCTATTCGAATGTGATGGAATCTTAGTTGTAAGCCAAATTCACTTCTAAAATAGATGTATCATGAAATTTTATGACAGCGATGACTAGTAATTGACTATATATGAATGGAAGGATTACAGGCGTCAACCGCCGTTGCATTTGGACTGTGTTGTCCGGTGAAGCTGTAAAGGCCCTGCAAGGCCAATAGCATAGTCAGTTCGAAAAAAAAAGCTTGGACTGCATTTATACTTGTCATTTTGTCGTGAAAATACATGAAAATTAGCTTATGAATTTAAAGTATGCATATAAATAAAATGATAGAAGCCTGCGGCTGTGCATACATCATGCAAAAACTGCTGGATTAATTTAGATTTTTTTTAATGTTACTTAAATACATGGCCCTTATATAAACAAAGTTATCTCGATAACTCGCAGTAAAGAAGTAGGCAAGCGGTTATTATGTGTTTTCTTATTAACATATAGTTTTTGTTATTGATGAGCCCAATGGACTTTGTCATGGCCTGATAATAAAAAATAAATTTGATAAATTATATACATAAACCTTCCTCATTAATCACTTTATCCACTGATGAAAACCGCATGAAAATGCTTTCAGTAGTTTTTGAGTTTATTGCAAATAGACAGACAGACAAACGTGACAGACGACCTTGTTTTATAATATGTAATAATAATACGAGTAATAAATAAAGTCGCGAGCGTTTAGGTAGTAGAGCCACGCTGAAGCTATTACTGGTTTCAGAGGGCCCCGGAGGCTCACCTGCCCCTCTCCCTTTCCTTCCCTTCCCCTTTTGATTTTGTTTATGAACGGTGCTGATCACTTAACATCAGGTGACCCACCTGTTCGATTGTCTCCAATTACATAAAAAAAATAATGATAGTAAGTTTAATAATAAAACTCTAGGGTACGTAAAAAGCTAAGACTACAATTTCGAAAAGTCATTAAATCTGTTTGTAATATTTTAATTATTATCTAGTTTTTAAAACTGCATAATACGTCTTGTTCATCTCCATTTTATATCAGGAAGATACTCTATGTAAGTAAATACTTTGCATTGTATTATGAATACAGAGGACAAACTTTTGAAGCCCTTTCCAGATAAGATCGTCTAATTCAAAGTAGAAGTAATCTAACCCGTTGCTGTTAGTTAGATACTCTGATCGCTAAGGTATGATGAAGATTCCACAATTCTAAAATACCTATGTAAGCACAGGTTTGTCTTAATATATTTATGTACTATACATTCTCATATATATACTAGTAACCATTTGTGACTTTATCCGCGTTAATTATACAATGTAAAACTCTTTTTTTACACATTATAGTATATATATAGGCAAACGAACAGGTGGGTCACCTGATGTTAAGTGATCACTACCGTCCATAGACACTTGCAATACCAGGCAGGGAGGTCGCAAATGCGCTGCTAGCCTGTGTTGGGGGAGGGTGGGATTGGGGGGAGGAAGGCAAAAGGAGAGGAGAGTTGGGCCTCCGGCGTTCTCACTGACCAAACGAAACGCAACAACGCAAGCACTGTTACTTCACGTCGGTTTTCTGCGAGAAGATGGTACTACCCCGGACGAGCCGACCCATTTATCCTGAAACCAGTAATAGCTTCAGCGTAGCTCTACCACTACAAAAACACTCACTAACAATAGATCTCTAATTGTAATTGCAAACAGGGTACGTTCTGGACACATGCCACTCAACAAGTTTGCATTTCTTATGAGGAAAACTGTTTCACCTAATTGCATAACTTGTGGATCGATAGAAGACTTGCAACACTTGTTGATGGAATGTGAACGGAACAAATCACAACGAAAAGCTGTTATAGAAAAGTTACAGCTTAATATTTTAGATCAGGGTTACTTCCACAGAATGTTGTGTGCACCTGCAAGTGAGGAAGCCAAGATTCTGTGGAAGTTTGTGTCTGATTCTATTTTGTGAATAGGTAACATTAGGGTACGATGGGACTGGCATGTTCTTTATGGACTTAAGTCCCTAAATAAAAAAAGATAAAAAAAAAAGACTCTATCAATATCAAATTAACCAATATTAATTTATAAACGTGGAGTTTTTATTAAGAGATATAAAACTCAGCTTCAAGTTGCATATGCTTTTTTTAATACTTACATAATTTGTACTTTGGATGTACTTAAGCAATATTGGAAAAATATATGAAAGTATTGCATAATTCATAGTTTAAGTATTCTGGTCGTTCACTTTGTGTCGACTCTATAATTCAATAAAATCATAAAATAAAAAATGAAAATTTGTCTTTCTCATCGTCAAATAAAACAAATAAGTTTTCGTAAATTGGTTATAAGGTTGTAGAACTTTTTTCATAAATCAGTTTACCGCAATGGCTGGGCAGGTTCATAATTTTGTTTTATTCTTCTAACAATTTTTTTTCAGTGATAAGTGTTTCATAGTGTTTGATTAATTTGTAAAATAAATTATAAATACTTAAGAAACTGTTCAATAATAAAGTGGTTTGTTATAACAGATAAAGATTCTATATTCTATCACGACATGAACGAAGAATATTTTCACGTACTATGTACACAAAGCAAAGATAGGGTGACTTCTGCATTTTGCCTGAATCCAATCCACTTATAAGTTAGCAATTGGGTTGGAAGTGGCATGTTTACCCTAGCCATGACCCCGTGTCAACGCGGCTTGAGAACTTACGAGTGTCCATACTCTAGGATCAACGAAATTAATAATACGTTACTTTTTTAATTAAATTATACATCGCACACTATGTTTATTCATTTTTTATTACTAAATATATAATATATAGTTATTGGGTGATATTGATTGATTAGAATTTTCTTTCAATAAACATATAACATTTTCCTAAAAAGTGCAAATTATATTCCATTAATTAATTATTTTGTTTTTACTTAACCTTTGAAATTATATTTTTATTAAAACATTTGCAATATTTATTGTTTGAAAACCGAATAAATAAAATATATTAGTGTTTTATTTTAAAGCACAAAAACTATTAAGTAGGTAATTTGGAGCTTTATTGATTTACTCACGTAGATTCAGCTGCCTCACGTTCATTAATCTTAAAAACAACCCATCCTAACCTATCACATAATTATTGAGTCCCGATAGGAATTACAGGATTTAACACACACCGACGTATAAACATACCACCGGCACGAGAAATAACATAACTTTGGCAATTAAACGGATCACGCTAGTCAATTTTCATCTTTGTTGATAACCTGTATAATAACTAATTTCCGTAATTTATAAGTTTCTTGTACAGATACTTCACATTATAATAGAAATTGTTATTCAAAGATCATTTAAATAAATATATTTCAATTTTATTTTATTATCTTAAAGAAGTTTCTTATAGTTTAATATAACATAACAGTACAATATTATATATTTCATCACCACATCCGTTGAGCGCAGTCGAGAATGTCAATTATTCATCTCTTCGTCGATAATGGAACAATCCTGTCGTCGTCGCAGAGTGCGGCTGTCAACGCTAGATGTAATGGCATATAGTAACCCTCCGACAAAAACCTATCATGGTCCACGGTACTGTTGAAACTGAATTCTAACCGAGTTCAATATTATTTTTAATTTTATTATATACATTTAATAACATTGTAACAGAGCACTTTAATATTATGATTGTACTTTTTAGATTTCTATTTAAAAATATCTTTAATTTACATAAATAGATCTGATCGCTAAACACTAATACTGTTTGCCCGATAATTGTTGAAGTAGACATACCGAGGTATTTTTCACAGGAAAGGGATTTTTGATATCTATCTTACAATCATTCGCCAAAAGGTGGGGCTAAACTGTGGGGCTAAACTTTTTACCATATATTATAATTTAAGACAATGGAAGTCCGTTGGTGGTTGCGAATAATAATCCTCTTTATTTGTTGAAAATTAAATGTATGCATTTTTTAACAGATATAAGGCAACAATATAACCTACTAGCTTTTGCTCCATGGCTTCGCTCGCATTAATTTGATGTATGCCTCGGGAAGTATATTTTGATGTGATAACGTCTTAAAAATCGATTAACGCCAATTTCACTCATGAAAAAGCTTGACTCACTGTCACGTTTCGCCTGAGCCGAAAGTGCAAACGAGAGCGCGGATCAAGCGATAGAGATGCGAGATCGGTCTAAGCGTTCAGGTTATGACGCATCTATCTCACTCCCACTCCATCGGCCGATGCGTCGAGTCTTTATCACCTAAAATTGCCGTCCATAACATCACTTTAACGCACACATGCCTACACATGACAGTGTATTGGGTTTATTTCCCTTATCGAACTGAAATAGTTTAAAAAATTATCCGACACAAAATGCATATAAGAGTTGTCGAGGTATTTATACTTGGTACACATACATGTTTCAATAACTCATATAGGTATGAATATGTAGCTTAGTTTAGGTTAGCTCAGATAGGTCGAATTGCATGTATCAGGCAACAGCCCAAGCCGAGGTGTGCCGTGCACCCTTGAGCTTGTTGCCCAAATAAAATCGGCTGAGTACCGCAAGCGCTCGCTTTGATAGTCCGTTGAAGCTGTTAAGACCTTGCTAGGTCAATAGCGTAGTCAGATCGAGAAAAAAAAAAAAAGTAGTCAGTTCGAAAAAAAACATACAACCGATTTTATTCCTGAATTTAAGTTTATTTAATTCCTGTATACATACTGTAACAACATATATGCAAAATTTCATGATAACCAAATTCTACTGGGATTTTGGTCATATGATTTGTGGTGAGATCAGATGAGGTGATCTATCTTTCAAACATACGCTCTTAATTTTAAATAATAAAATGTTTTCTTATATCATATCATTAGTAAAATCACTATTAAAGACATTGATATAAAAGTTAAATATGTATAATTAAAAAGTAAGACATATTAATTGAACTCTTCTAACGGTATTTCACTGTTAAGTAAAAATAATTATAGATTTTTTTTGGAATTAAATAAACTAGTAAAATTCTATCATTAGCCTTAATTAAAACTACTACATTTCGGCCATGTAAAATAAAAATGAATAAATTTTAACACAATAATAAAAGTAAAAATAAGCATACTATCAATAGTAGTTAATAAAAGTATTTTTATGTTTAATTAATGAAAACAATTCGTTGACATCAACTTTAATGAATACCCAACCACAGACCAGAATCAAAAAGATATGATACCGTTCTTAGACGTATAACATTTACAGGTCGTGAATTATCTAGCGGGCAAAATGTGGTATCAGTGGCACCTATTGAAGTTCCTCACGGTGAGTACCTTTTACGTAAATTCTTGCCCGGCTATATCAAATATATCGAGTCCAAGAAACCAATTAATTATTTTGATCATGGTTTCATATGCTCAGTCAGTTGTACTTCGCAATTTCTTCGTTGCGTGGTGGGCCCACCATAAGATCAACCTGCATAGCACGATATCTCTCTAATATAGGCATTCACAGTTCGGCCGTTCCCTATAATACCCGATTTTAGAAAGGTGTATAACTCGATCTTGAGTCCCGCTATCTTTTTCTGCGTCACACGGCTCACCTACATTATCACTTAGTTCTTACTTAGCGTATTTTCTCACCTACATAAGGAATGATAACTTCTTTGTTCCTACATAGAAGCTGTAGCATAAGTTTACATATGCTTTGCTTAATAAAACCTAATTTATATTACAAACGCTAAAGTGAATTCGTTTGTTTGTTTGTTTGTTAAACTTTCACACATTAACTTCTCAAGCGATCATCATTAAATTTCATATACAAGTTGTCATGAGTACCGAACAGAAAATAGGGTATGTTATATCCACAAAAGGTATACTATCCCCGGGGAGTGAATCAAATCTAGGTAAGCCAGAGCGAAGCTGAGAGCAAAAGCTAGTTGACTATATTATAGTGCCAAAAGATGTTTTGTTTATCCGACTGTTACTTCCAGAGATTGGTTCGTTTAAACGCATACATTCATGTGCTTTATAACATTAATATAGAAGAAAAAACGATTATAAGTTTCATTTAAAAAATACGTCTGGATTTACAGACATCAATATTCCAACACGAGATCAAATATTTTTGTTTATCTTTTACATGTGTGATTGAAGTTGTAATATACCAGTTTAAGTAAAAAAAAGAAGCAAAATTTAAATCCCAACGTTGTTTTACTACTAAAACTTTTACACGTTATTTCGCCAATGCAGGCGACACGACGACAAATCGTTATTTGTTGTCGGTGAGCTGAGAATAAATCACGTAACTCCACGGGGAGGGTTACCAGGCGTCTTGTGGCCTATCTATGATACATTTACTTTACTACATACGCGTTTATTCAAGACGAGCATCTGTTTTTTCTTATACTTGTATCGTGTTATTTAAGTACATATGTTTAATTAAAAGTTTATCTTAGTTAATCTATACTTTTAAAAATAATTTTTAAGTGTCTATTCTTTCCCTACATTTATCTTCGAAACGGTCAGACCCTTTAAATTGGAATTTTTAACGGTAAATAGAATATATTTCAAAGTATAATTTAAGCTTCATTTCATTACGTTTTCCAATACGTGTTAAGTAATAATTATAAAATTGAATAGAAGTAACTGGACATTAGTAAAAATTTATAGAAGTAGTAATGACAAAGTTATAATTAACAGAAAACGTAGAAGTTTTAGACATTAAATACGAGAAATATAGTTTATACACAAAATGTAGCTAATTAGTGTAAAGAAATTGTTTGGTAGCCACCATGGCGCGTGTTACGGAGTTCGCGTCAGACACGCGGGCACCATACGACGCGTTCGTAAATTTTCACACAATTTAAAACTTTTATGACAAATATGTTTATAAATTGCTTTGCTATAGAATATTTGTTGTGTAATTTGTTTCAGAATCAATGTATCCGATATTTGCCGAGCACATATCAAATGTGACGGTCACCGTCGGCAGAGACGCATTATTGGCTTGCGTAGTAGATAACTTGAGAGGATTTAAGGTAAGTAAATTTTGGTAGAACTTATTATTTTTTTGTAATGAAATTTTAATTAACTTATTACGCAAATCACATATTCCTACAATAACGTACAAGTATCTGGATGATCGAACCTAGCTCGGTTCTTCAAAAAACATTTTTAAATTAAAATAAATTGTTAGGTTTGCCTTACAAAATTATCATCTTTCATAAAAAAAATATATACACTCGGATTCGAACTGGGGTTATACGGAATTTCGAAGCATTCATTTTCCATCTGTGCTATTTTTATTTTAACAGCGGCGGTGATATTTACTATTCATATTCTAGCTATATTATTTCATAGCCTGAAATCTTAGTTAAAAAAGTTTTCTATGGATAAAAGAATCATTATGAAATTAAGGAAATCATTGTGATGATCTGATAGCATATTGATAGGGTATTTTTTAGCACGAACAAATTAGAAATCGTTCATCAAATATCTATATCTTTCTTCCTGTACCTATATATGTATATTCCTGCAGTTGACTCGAAAACTACTGTAGAACTAGCATAGAAGAGCTCTTTTAGATAATTTATATCATTGTAGATAAGAGATCCAAACTGCATACTTCAGTATGTCAAAACTTTTAAAACAGAAGTATGATGAATGATACGGAATTGAAAAGTTTTTCCAACAGGAATAGTTTTTAACTTTTATATAAAAATATTTACATTTTTAGGTGGCATGGGTGCGTATGGATACGCAAACAATTTTGAGTATACATCATAATATAATTACACAAAACCCTCGTATAAGTCTTTCATACAACGATCATCGATCTTGGTACTTGCATATTAAGAACGTGCAAGAGGTCGACCGCGGTTGGTACATGTGCCAAGTTAATACTGACCCTATGCGCTCAAGACGGGGTTACCTCCAAGTGGTAGGTAAGTAAACATTTTTTTAACAATCACGTTAATGGCCAATGTATAATTTTCATTACTACTTATGAAATAATTTTTCAAATTTATTTTAAAACAGTACAAATCAGTAGACAATTTTACATAACAGTGAAACACCATTAGAAGACTTCAATTTGTTTTATTTTTTATAATGTATTTTTTACCAATTGTTATATTATTAATTACTATATCTATCTTTTTTTTACATTCACAACACAACTTTAAAGAGCGGCAGATATAAATATAATAAAACATTATTTTTCTAATGGTTTTTTTATTTTTGTTTAATATTATATCATTCAAGCTGTTGATATAATTATTCTGTGGAGATGTTTGCAGTCTAAGTTGTGAGCATGAACCTGTCGTAGTAAAGAATACAAATATTTTTTGAATACATAAGAGTTACCAGCTAATGCTTTACCTAAGTAACATGGATAAATAAAACTTATCTACCGCACGCAGCATCTTTCACACATCTGCTTATTGCACCTAATAAGTACATTAATACTTCTCAGATTAACTCTGTATTCATAATTTGTACCAAGAATTATAATACATTCTTTTTCTCAAAGTCGAATCACACTTGCTTTCCTTTGAAATCGATGTAATTATTAAATTGATTACAAATCTAAGTACACGGAATTTTCGTCTATTGGTGAATAAACCACTTTCAATAAACCGTGCAAGAAATCAAATTCCAAAGATCAGATAATTTAAAATTAAAATGTAATAAATATACACATTTCAAGTACAGTACCTGGGCGACCGAGCCTAGCTCGGTTCTTTACAAAACATTTTTAAATTAAAACCGATTTTCATCTGAGCTATTTATGTTTTGACAGCGGCAGCGAAATTTATCTTCATATTCTGGCTATATACTTACATTGCCTGAAATCTCAGTCAAAAAAGTTTTCTATGAATAAAATCTAGCTACATCGATTAGTCGCCCCCGAAACTACGTACATACTAAGTTTCACAGAAATAGATGACGCCGTTTCCGCCATCCTGAATATATACAAATATACGAGAATTGCTCGTTAAAAGATGAAAGTTGTTTAAATGTTTTACGCATATATTTTATAACTTCGTTCTCAATTAATTGTTTTGTACCTATATTAATTCAGCAGTTTAATTCCTATTAAAATTGTTTGAAATGCTGTATAACTTGTAGTGTTTCAAAGTTTTCTTATTTAAATATTGTAATAATATTCTCTAACGTAATTTGGCTATACATTTCAATTACTATGAATTATTTAGTTTTTACTTATGTTCCGTTTACTATAATATATATTATAATATAGCAATTTGATCAAACTTTGTATTTATTTATTTAGTTCCACCATCAATCATCGATAATATGACATCAACGGACATGGTAGTGCGGGAAGGTTCCGATGTAACCCTTGTGTGTCGGGCATCCGGATATCCGGAACCTTATGTCATCTGGAAACGGGAAGATGCCCAAGATTTTAATTATAATGGAGAATCAGGTTAGAAAATAACCTTTAACTACTACTTTAGATATTTTTTCTATTCTCTAGAGCTTAATAAGAACCTATATATTTTGTTAATAATCGTGTTTCAGTCACCACAGTATTAAAGTAAAACTACTGAGACCACAGATTCAATTTTAGCTAAAGATGAGATAATTTATTTACTTCGTTTTTATTTTCATTAGTTTGTATGATTTTAAATGTTTTCTTGAAACTTCTTATCGTAGTTTGCAGTACAGAGTTTACCTATAAATATCGTCACTTAAAGGATAAGCATTATGACCCTTTCCTACGACTCCTTCTCTATCTACCTTCTGTATACGTGTGTGAGTTTGTGCTAGTATCGAAGTTGAATAGACGAATACCGTTTGCTACTGTTTTCATAACCTCAATACTGAACACGTGGTAATTTCATACAAATTTGTATTTAGAATTTTTTAAATATTGTATATCTAATTTTTTTTAAAGCGCTCCTGTGAATCAAAATTCCTATATGATTTGGTTTTCCAAATTTATGTAATATATGTTATACGGGATTTTTCAAAAAATACTAATTATATATGTAATCGTAATAACGACCAACCCTAATTAGATATATCGCAAAAGCAAACATGCTGTCATTGTGAATACGTAACAGTTACGATAAGAGCTAATTCATATTAAGGAGCAATTACAACCAAGTCATAGTGAAGCTACAAGATTACACAACACTACTTACTACAAGACTACCTCTTGTATGTAATATCATAAATTTTTGTACCAATTCGGTTACAAAAGAAAAGTATACATTTTAGTTTACATCATGGCTGGTACACAATTCAAATTTGCTATTTTCAAATTAGCTATTTCTGCTATCGCTTTTATTTTATTTTTTAATTTGGTAATTAGGGGACGTATAAATTATATACTACAATCAAAAATTCTTTTACTACGAATTGTTGAAAAAAAAATGTTTCTGTGTAATTACTTTAATAATATCGCAGAACTATGAAAAAAAAAACTTGAATAGTCAAACTCAATTTTAAATATTTAATGGAGAAAGTTTAACAAACTAATGTTTCGGATTCATAAATTGCCGTGAAGTTCGTGCAGCAATTTTGTTGACCAAACTAAATCTACTTGATATACAACCTCACGATAGATAATAGCGCACAACTCCATTCTCTGGGAAATAAAGTCATATATTCAGTAACAAAATAATGAGGCTACATTTCAGTCAATTTACTTTCGGTTTACTTCTAAAGTAGATAAATGCATTTAGGTAAAGTTAACTTTTCCATCTTGTGTAATTTACGTGTATGATAGTATATTTAAGGGTCTACTTTATGTTCTAGTTTATATTTCATGTTTTTTCTTCGGCCGAGTGCCTTAAGCGCTCGCCTTAGTAGTTCGGTGAAGCTGTAAAGGCATTACAAGGTCAACAGCGTAGTCAGTTCGAAAAAAAAATCATGTTTTTTTTATGCCTCAAACAAACAAGTGGGTCACCTAATGTTAAGTGATGACCACCGTCCATAGACACTAGCAACACCAGGGGAGTCGAAAGTGTGTTGCCAGCCTGCGTATGGCGGTGGGTAGGGGAGTGAAAGGGGAGGGGCAAGGGAGGTGGGCGTCCGGCGCTCTCACTGACCAAACGAAACGCAACAATGCAAGCATTGTTACTTCACGCCGGTTTAATGTAAGAGAATGGTAGTAACCCGAGCGAACCGACCCATTCATGCTGGAGCCAGTAATAATTTCAGCACCTACCACTTATAGCAAATTCATATTTAATTGTAGTATTAAAAATATGACAGAATAGTAACAAATCTAAGATAGAATCATTCTTGCAATATTTTATGACCAAGGTTCATATTATTATCATAAATTTTGTATTTGATTAATGAATATCTAAATATAAACAGAAGAGGAAAAACTGTTCAATATTTTTCTCTTCTCTGTTTGACGATCAATCTTCCTTGTACATTTTTATTTTGTATAGTTGCTTTGGACGAGCTTTAGCCTTATTGATAAAAAATTGCGAAATAGATTACCAGTGACGACTAGAATTATTTACTTTTAAATCTCTATTGATCATCTCTGTAGGTGTAAGAGTCACGCTAAAGTTATTACTGGTTTCAGCGTGAAAGGGTCGGCTCGACCGGGGTAGTACCACCCTTTACAGAAAACCGACGTGAAGTAACAGTGCTTGCATTGTTACGTTTCGTTCAGTCAGTGAGAGCGCCGGAGACCCCCCTAACCTCCCCTTCCTCTTCCTCCTTCCCTTAAAACACAGGCTGGCTGGCAACGGATGGACAGTGGAGATCACTTAAAAACAGGTGACCCATCTGTTCGTTTGCCTCCAGTGATATAAAAAAAAATCATATCTCTCTCTCCTTACGCCTGCAATCCACAATATTTCTACAATTGAGTATTTAGATAATATGAAGAAAATTGTTTATACCTCTTATAATGGTCAGATTTCGACGACTATAAGACCACCAGAACACATAAAACGACGTGTGATCTTTTCAACAGTAAACGTGGTAGATGGGGAAACGTTAACAATAACAAAGGTATCACGATTACACATGGGAGCTTATCTCTGCATAGCTTCTAATGGAGTGCCACCGTCAATTAGTAAGCGGATCATGCTCATGGTACAATGTGAGTATATAATTCAACTTTGAACATACAAATTTCAATATTCTAGATCACTATTTATGTATATTAATTCACAATACAGGCATTACTTTGTTTTAAAGTGTATTTTTTAACGCCAAAAAGGCAGCAAACAGGCTGACGGATGGTAAGTGGTTACTGTCGCCTATGAACAACTGCAACACCAAGGGCATCGCTGTTGTGTTGCTGACCTTGAAGAGCGCATATTGTAATTGTATTACTATAAGTCATATTTCGATATGTAATCATTATTCATTAATTCAACTATGGAAAATATAACAGTCAGATGAAAAAACAAATAATAAGAATTATATACAAAATATAGATTAAAAACCAAATTAGTGTTAATTTATACAGCATTTCAAATTGTATATTTGAAAATTAAACAAGAATTAATGAAAAAGTGAAAATTAATTCAATGTTAACAACTATAATTAAACCCCAAAAAATAAAAACAAAGTGACAATTAAACACATAAGATTGAAAATTAAAAAAAAATAATAAAATAATACAATTTATTATATGCGTTTAAACAGATTGTCAGTATAAAATTGTTTAACTGTCCTTTTATACTTAAAAGCTCGATGGTCAAAAATCTAAATCCGGTGAAGCTGTGAAGGCCTAGCAAGGCCAATAGCGTAGTCAGTTCGAAAAAAAAAAATCAAAAACCTAATGTACGTGTTTGGTTGCGAGCTCATTGTACAAAGGGTTATACATACAATAGGATTGAAGTAAGAGGTACTGTTGATATAAGTATTTGTATTATAAACATGAGAGTATGTTTATTTGAACGTTTGTACATCAATCATCCTTGAGCTGCTGAACGGATTCTATAGAAATTTAACCTAAAATCCAACTGTTTTAAAATGGAGGTTATTATTTTTTTTTTTAATACGAAGCGGGTAAGTAACAATAGTATTAATATATGACTAATATTTATATAGTAATTTGTATTAAAAAAAAATTTAAATCTTTTGTTACTTATATAATAAATTAAAGGAATGATGGCTTACACCAAAACTTTAATACATAGATTGAAGTTAATTTTCAACAGAATTTGTAAAGATTATTTTTGTGGAACATTTTATGTAATCCGACAACCAGACGCCTACACGAGACTTAATAGCGCAGAGTGACAAACAGATAAGTCTAGACAAGACAGAATGGCCTTCGTTCTATATTTTATTGGCGCTATAACATAGTGTCTGGTAACTGTGCCAGATCTATCGATTGCCAGCGAGCTTTCATTTCACGCTGGGGATGAAACAAGAAATGTAGAAAATCAGTTTCTCGTACATGAATGCGATAAATTTTACAGTTATTAGAGCATCTTCTTGTAATTTATCATTCATATTTTGTATTATTTACTACTAATATTTACTAGGTATTTTATTTAAATACAATTTAAATCATATATCTCTTCATATATTAAATATACAATATAAATAAAAATCCTCAGTACTCTACGAGTGCTCTTTAAAATACTAATATCGTGATATAATCAAAGTTCAAATTCACTATATTCGGGAAGCAATATCAATTAAATAATTATTATTTTAAACTTCTTAGAAATGTTCTTCTTTATTTTTAACATGTATTCGTAATATCGCAGTACAATTTATTTAAATAGTTTCCTCTATTAAAATACCGTACAAATACTGTATGTCGTACGTATGTTCTGAAGTGAACTTAAAGTAGTAAAAATAAAAATTATGTATGTAGAAAATGAACTATAAATAACTTAATCTATGTAATGAATACAAAGTTGAGTTATATTTACTATGGAATGTTTGATACTGCTCTTTGTTTGTCGTTTTATTGAAATATAACTTTATTGAAAATATATATCAAAACAAACCCAGAATATATAGTAATACAATTAAGAATGTTCGTAGTCCGGTGAAGCTGTTAAGATCTTGCTGGGTCAATAGCATAACATTTCGAAAAAAAAAATTAAGAATGTATTTATGTAAATATTATAAGGTTGGTAACCAGAAAAGGCGTTTTCCTTCTTACTGAGTAAGGTCAAAAATTATACACTAATTTGTTTGCAAAACGTAGAAATATACACAAAATAATAAAATGTACTACGTCCCTGACGGATTACAGATAAGTAGTTCAAAATTACGAATACTTATGAACCATTACAGTTCCACCAATGCTATCGATTCCGAATCAATTGGAGGCTGCATATATCGGTCAAGATGTTACTTTGGAGTGTCACACCGAAGCGTATCCCTCGTCCATCAACTACTGGACTACGGACCGCGGGGATATGATAATTTCCGGTGAGATTTATACTAAGGTTAATAATATAATTTTATCTCAACAAATGATGATAGACAATTGTAATCTCTATGCGAATACTTTTCTTGATGGTTCTTTAGTTATTAAAATACATTATTCTTTTGTAATTTACTTGAATATTACTTTAAATGACAATATTAATTTAAATGAATACTAAAACAGAATGTTTCAATAATTATTTTTCAATTTAATAAAGATTCGGAACTTTATTAAATTGAAAAATAATTATTTAAAAAATCACTTCAAATTCAATTCACTAATATTAACAGCACTATTTATGTCGTCATATCTGTGGGTTACTCAGGATTAGAAAATTAAAAAGAATATAATATTTTTATTATAGAATAAACTTTTATCGCTAAAGGATATGTAGGCAACAGAATAAGATGTTTAATAATATTTTGAAGTATCTTTGTCGCAGCGGTTCTTATTATTGTTACATAAAGTGTTTATAGCTTTACTGTAAACATTTTCTACAAAATCCTTTGAAAGCAAAAATACACATTTAGCAATAACACTATGTATTTTTGATTATTGTCGGCATACTTATAAAATAACATAATGATTGAAAATTAAAACTAACATTAATTCCTGCCTTATCGTCTATAGATGAAAGTTATATATACTAAAAATCTTATTTTGCAAATTGAATAATGGAATAATCTTATCAAATTAGTGTACTGTTATCGATCCTTGATACATCAACAAAGTTTGAATGAAATCTGAAAGTTTAAAGTGGGTCAAAATAGCACCCAAAGATGTCGGTTATAAACAAACATGTGAAGCTAATAAAAAGCGTATAAAACAGACTACTAATATATAATTGTTACATATCACTGTCATAAATTATAATAAATCTCGATACAGAATATCGAAACAAACACATTTATCACATTCGCATAAATAACATGTGTTCCCGTCAAGGCATCGTTCGATTGTATCCACTGATTTATGATTTAATAATGAAAATAGTTTCTCTTATGTTCGAACAAAAGTTGAACACGATTCAAATGTATTTACCAACTGATGCGTGAATACAGAGCAGTCGTTCAATGAAATACCTACCATTTATCCTGAAAATACCGATAAATGAATAAAATTCCATCTTTGACTTGTAAAAAATTTGTTACTGTATGGATGTTATGAGTTACCTCTTCCTTTTATTATTAACATTTTATTTGATGTTCATGTTGTGAAATGTACAGGTTTTATATTTAAGTAGAAATGGAAATTGTAGGTGGAAAATACGAAGCGTTCCCAATGGACAGTGGTTACAATAAATTTATGATGCTGAAGATACGGAATATTACGAAAGACGACTTTGGTTTTTACAAATGCATTGCGAAGAATTCCTTGGGCGAGACTGATGGCATCATTAAACTTGAGGGTAAAAATTGCAAATAATGGCTGCTATTATAATGTTTATTTTAACTTTTTGGCTCAGTAAGATTAGTATGAGTTTTTAGGTAATAATGTAATGTAATACTACGTAGGCGTTATTTGCTTTGTAATGATTACAGATGTCATGTAAAGTAGATATTTATCCAAAATAAATATAGGGTATAGTGTTTTTTATGCCCTAGGAGGCAAACGAACAGGTTGGTCGTCTGATGTTAAGAGATCACCACCGTCCATAGACGCTTGCAACACCAGGGGTTCGCAAGTGCGTTACCAGCCTGTGTTTGTAGAGGGGGGAGGAGGAAGAGAAGAGGAAGGTGAGGAGAGGTGGGCCTCCGACGCTCTCACTGACCGATTGAAACGTAACAATTCAAACAGTGTTACTTCACGTCGGTTTTGCTGTGAGAGGGTGTTACTACCCCGGGAGAGCCGACCCATTCATGCTGAAGTCAGCACTAGCTTCAGCGTGGTACCACCACCTACAAAAGTTAAGACCTTGCTAGCGCAATAGCGTAGTCAGTTCAAGAAAAAAAAAACGTTGTGGGTTATTCTAATCTCTGATTTATTAATCCGCAGTTTTGTTTATGTTAGCTACAAACGTTTTAAATATCTGAATAAATGAGACATAGCTTTTTAATAAAAAAAAAAAAAATTTTTTAGAAATCCCAGCTCCACCATCTGCGTTCACTACCACACAAAAGAGTGTTATGGACAATCAGACAATCAGAAAAAAAGGTAAGTTTTGATTGATACCGTATTTATTATTTCGAATACTTTTTTAATCGGAGTATGTTTCTATCAAACAGGTCAAGCACAGATCATACAAGGTAATGGCGCCGTCAGCTCTAATTTCCTAGGCGAAGCTTTTGGTGAACAAATTAGGGAATTTGGTAAAAGATTTTGTTTATTATACTGTAGGCTATCCAAACATTACTGTTATTGAAGAAATATTAAATAGATGATCATGGGTACGGCTATTAAGTATAGGTTATATTAGAACAATAAGAATAAAAAAAAAATCGTAGGGTAATTTAAAGTATTAATAGTAGAATAGCTCGTAGCCTGTTTAATTTGTGAATATAACAATAATTTTCTCCATATATGAAAGATTTTGCTTATTTAATTAAAAATATTGTAACTTTGTGATATACACATATTATAGAAACTACACAATTTGAATAATATACCTATATAAATAAAATCAATCATCGAATGTACATGTTTCCATAACTTCAGAACGTCAGCACCTATTTGACTAATACTTTCTTTGTTGTACATAATTTGTTAGCATAAGGTAAGATAATGAGAAAAATCGCACGGATAAGTGAAAAACATGGGTTTAAAAAGTGAATGACAGAGTAAAAAAATAATAGAGAGATCTGCAAAAATACAGATATATTGACGTTCAGTAATTCGGTTGCCACTTTTTGTCATTCCATAGCCGTAATGTAAACGGAAGATTTGTTCTCATATTGTTCGAAATTAGGAAGTAATTGTCGTAGATAAAATTTAGATGCCGTGTCAAAGTAGACTTTTATATACATTTTGTACTTATTATATAACAAGCTTGTAGGAGCCGTATTATAGAGTGAAGAAACTTTTTTCGTGGAAAATACGAGTTCTTCTACAAGTAATCTACCACCACCACACGACCAATTCGCATTTTAGAAACATGAGAAATTCCATTTGCAAATAATGTAACTGCAAGAATATTTCTAAAGGGCTTCCTCGCGATATTTTCTATCAGTATGTCAGTCCATACCTACATGTTTATATAAATATATTAATTACGAAATTACACGGGTTAACATCGAATCGATGTTATATATGCTTGTCAAAACAATTCAACCTTAGTATAAATATTTTTTCTTTGCTTCTTTTATATCATATAGGAGGCATACGAACAGGCGTGTCATTTGATGTTAAGCGATCACCTCCGTCCATAAACACTAGCAACACCAGAGGAGTCGCAAGTGCGTTGCCAGCCTGTGTTTTGAGGGTATGGGAAGAGAAGAGGGAAGGGGAGAGGAGGGGCTCCAGTGCTCTCAATGACCGAAAGAAACACAACAATGCAAGCATTGTTACTTCACATCGGTGTTTCTGTGGGTCAGGTGGTACTACCCCGGATAAGCCGACACATTTATGCTGAAACCAGTTGAACGTTCTAACCAGTTGTCTAAATAGTAAAAAGTATAGTTTATAATATTTAGTAGTATAATATAATCTATAGCATATATCTTTCTTCACAGATTTTGACGATGAAGAAAATTCGGCACAGTCGATCGTGTTTCAAAATATTACATTTTTTATATCAATTTGTCAATTAATAACGACTTATCAAACTCTGCTGTCTTGATGGCCTAGGACATAAGCTAATATTTTAAGATTAAGTGTTTTTTTTTAATTACGATACTTGTTTTTTATATCGCTAATCAAGCTGATCGGACAATAATGTCATATTTAAGTTGATTTATAAATATTTTTTATTTATTTTGTACTCAAACCACACATTTAATTTTTCATTAGCCAGCCGATTTATTTATAAAAAAAGTGTGTGTGTACTTATGTACACGCGTTAGAAGTTATACCTCTTTGGCGTGACAAGATGAAAACCTTTTCAAAAAATTGATCTTTCGCCTTATTCTACTTTTGTAGAAAAAACGACACTAACAATATAAAAAAGGTATTTAACACATTGAAAGTTTCAATACAAAGAAATACACACAACAAATACAAAGAAACAAAATATTGACTATAGCTAACTTCAGGGTGTCAGTTTTTCGTGAAGGCCTGCGCGAGCATCGTAATAATTTACTCTCGTCATTTTTCTCTAACGCGCCAAAAGAAATATAACTTCAAAAATATATTGTATTGATAAAGACGTACATGTTTGCTTAAAGTGTTAACACTTTCATCGATTTTGTTAATAATGCCTAATTAGATACGTTTTAGAAATAGACGTGCTGTCCAATATAAATTGGAATGTAGAGGATATGTAATTTTCTATGATACTAATTTTAACTGATTAATAATTAATATGTAAACTACTACTGATGCTTTTGTAGATATTAACTCGATGAGACTCAATTTTTAAGTTTGTCTATAATACGTTTTGTAATGTGTAGATATATGTATATTAAATCTTATAGGTTATAATTTGTTTTGTATCATAAAACACTGTAAGAATAAACGAAATATATTCCATCTTTATATCTTGACCAATAGAACAGTTTGCTATATTTATTTATTCTAAACGCTAATTGTTAAAATTACCAAATCAATGTAAAAACACCAGAAATAAAAGAATGCTTGATATATGTTTTATTTCCATATTTATGCCCTTTTGGTACAAAAACTTTATTTTTAATTACCATGCATCGTATTTTTAGTGATGACTAGAATTTCCGACATAAACTGTCTTTGTGGTTTTAAAGGAACTTTGCAATTTCCACCAACAAACAGTTAATATGCACATTTCTGGGCTTTTCCTAAAATAGAGATTTACGTTTCTCTACGTTTGCATTGCTTTGTACGATTATACGATTTGAACACGGCTTTGAACGCTTTCAGTAAACTCAAAAACTATGTGTTAAACTTTAACTGTATAGTTAGAATTGGGTTTACGGTGATACAATAATGTGACTTACGCATATATGAGGAACGAATAACAACTCCTGATCAAATTCTGATAAAAACAAATGTTCTACTAACGGTATTAGGTTCTTTCTTAATTAAAAAAAGTTGGCGTTTTCTCGAACTGTTCCGTTATACCTCAAATATCTGGTGTTTGGTTAGGAATTCCAAATTCAAGTTTAGACTTGTGTATTTTCCCTAGAACATGAAAGTTTTGTTGAAATAGTATTTGCTGTAAATTATATATGATTGTATTTTAAATTTTTATTATATAAAACAAATATTTCATAAAAGTAGTTTCAATAAGGATCACTGCCCTCTTTATAGCCAGATAAACATATTACACATGGAATAATATCATTATATAATTATTGTAATAATATTCATAAAATTGAAATAACATTTATTTTATCAGTTATTTTTTTCAATTAATAGTACAATTCTCTTAATATCGTATTAATTAATATATAAATATTCCACTATCTATATTAATAACAACAATTGCTTTGCGACAGATAATAACGCCTCGTTCAAATATGTACGAAATTAGTAACATAATTATAATCGGCGATTACCTATACATTTTCAACCATAGCGTCCTAACAAATCTACGTTTAAACTTCAGTTATCCATAACCCAACGTTCCAGCTAATACATCTCAGTTGTATTTAATTAAATACGGTCAAAGATCTATTACATTAGGGAAGAACATCATCACCGAATGCACGCAGAGTTTTTTAGTAAACCACACTATGGAGTAAAATGAAAACGCCCAGGTTACAAAATTTCTGTGGAATTGGTCAATGACACATTCGACATTGGAAGCGAGTAGCGAAATACCTGACAAGCATCAAAATCGGGCGAGAGAAGTTGCTACATCATCCCAAGTTATTGCTTATAGGATACGGATGGTTTTTTTTTTCTCGAAGTGACTACGCTATTGACCTAGCAAGGTCTTAACAGCTTCACCGGACTACTAAGACGAGCGCTTAAGCCACTCAGCCGATTTTATATTGGCAACCAGCTCAAGGGTGCACGGCACACCTCGGCTTGGCTGTTGCCCGTTGCATGCAAAAATCGCGACCTAACTTAGCAAACCTAGCTAACTATTCATATATGTTTGAGTTGTTGAAACGTATATGTGTACCAAGCATATCCGCCTCAACAACTCCTCCATATATTTTTATCGAAAAAATAGAGAGTTTTTCAGTTCGATAAGGGAAAAAAATTTAACAAAAATAACCCTTCCAGCAAGATGTGTAGCGTGTAGGCGTGCACGTGTGTGGAGGTGATCGTGTAGTGTTGTAGCAGTGATGTATGGGTGTGTCACCGTATCGCGTAAGCAACGCACTCAAGGGCTCCCTACCGAGGGATCGAACCTAGGCTTCAGCCGCTGCCGTGGGAGGCCTAATCGGGTGTGCGGGAGCGAAATTAACCCCCAGACCGCGGAGGCGCGATCTGTGGTTACGCGGGCGTGGTCGTGAGCACGCTCTGTTTCGAGGGACTGGCTGGTACTGATGATACGGATGGTGTGCGTAATTTAGGTATAGGTGCGGATGGGTTGATTCACAGCGTTTTTACTGTCGGATGAAAACGCTATCTATTCAACAAATCATAGAGTAAATGCTCACTAAAAAGTTAAAATGATTTTTTAATGATTTGATCACTCTTATAAGTGATGCACTAAATGACTTGAAAAAATATATAATAAAATATAGCGTACTCTATATAATCTGTAGCTTCTAGTCATAAGGCTAAATAAAGAAACAGTACCTTCCATTGTTAGAGAATGTGACATGATATTCTGGATTCAGGTAATCACTTAAGAATTTTCAAGATACACGGAACATAGATGTCTAAGTGAATTATACCATCAAAGTCTACTTTCTAGTGGTAGTATCGTACATCGTGTCATTTGGGACGTACTGAAATTGTTACATCTACAATCAACGTGAAATAACCAATAACAGTATAACAAAAATAACAGTAACAATAACCACCTTGATTTATTTAAGTGGATTTACTTGGACAGTAACATTTAATTCACCACTGAACATGGTTTTAATCTTATCAGACTATTCTGACTTATCTATCTATTCCAAGGTAGTCGGATTTATTTGAACGCAACAATAAGACTATAGCATTTCTTCTAGAACTTGCTACGATTTAACTACGAGGACGATGTCATCAGCCAAATATATTAACGAGATACCTCATGATCTCCAAAAGAAATCGTTAAGGCAAGATATGTCTGACTGAATTCTAACTATACTATGCTTTGATATCATTTATACATATTTTGACATAGGCATAAAGCAATAGATGCTGAATGGGAATATATACCCAGAAATATAAATCCAGCAATATTTAGCACCCATGTAGAACAGGCATTATTTTAATTTATATACCTCTATAAAAGTAGCTAATCGTGCACATTGTTTATTACTTTCTGTAGATTGTTACATTCTCACATACATATCTGTAGAAATATTTTCTCTTACTAATGAACAAACATGATCCACAATAAAGAATTATATGTGCAAAGCGAAAGAGATGTTAATGTACCGGCACATTTAAATTTTGGAAAATATATTTTCGATAAATTAAAACTCAAGAAAGATGAAATAGCTTTGGTAAGTTTATTTCCAATTTTAAACCACCGACATTCACTTGTCATATTAAACTTCCAAATTCAGTATTTTAATTTATGACGATTGATTCAAAGAAAGTAAGGCTTAAATCTAATTACCTTTAAATGAACAATTCTTGTATATTTTTATATTGTTATATATTCACGGCGTCAGCTATTTCCGTGAAACTTAGCATGTAGGTAGTTTCGGGGATGATAAAGCGATCAAGCTAGATCTCATTCATAGATTTTTTTTAAGTGAGTTTTCAAGCAATGAAAAAATATAGCTAGAATATGAAGGTAAATTTCGCCTCCGTTGTCAAAATAAAAATAGATCAGATGGAAATCGGTTGCTTCGAAAATCCGTGTAACCCCAGTTCGAATCCGAGTGACAGCAAAAATATATATATATTTTTTTATATTATTTTGGTAAGAAAATATTTTTTTGAGGCAAACTTAATAGCTTATTTTAATTTAAAAATGTTTTTTTAAAGAACCAAGCTAGACTTGATCACCCAGGTACTGTAAATTATCAAAGTAACAAATGTACAGGAAAACAGTGAAACAAGAGAAAAATTAACATATGCAGAACTGACTCAGTATGCCGTAAACCTATCTACATCACTAAAAAAGTTAGGCATCGGGAGAGGTGACACGGTTGCAATAGGATCGGAAAAACGTAATGAATTTTTGCCAACCCTTCTCGCTGTCGTGTTTACTGGGGCGGCGTACACTCCGTTTGACATAAATAACGGTAGAGGTGAGATGATTTATCCTACTTTACATCACGATTCCTTTTATACGTTTTCTTATAAAAGTCATGTGGGACTTTATTAAAGTTTTTTTATTTTTACGAAATGACTACGCTATTGACCCAGCAAGGTCTACAATATTAAAGATAATTAATAACCATAGAGTAGTAATGACGATGCCTAAATTTCTATGTTAATGTAAATCTAATTTGTAACAAAGTTCACCGCATACATCCTCACTAATACTATAAATGTGATTGTGAATTTGTTTGCTTGGTACGCATTTACACTTTATTTGTTCAACTGATGATCTTGAAATTTGGATTATACTATTTCAAGGATACAAAAAATTACAGTTCTCAAGCAAAGATTAAATCAATATAAATGCGAGCAAAACCGAAGGCTACAGCTTGAACTAATATTAACATATAGGTATTCCGTATTACACCATATTAAAAAGCTCTAAGTTACTATATACTAATGTTATCTTGTCTTGAAATTTTCCTATCTTTGATGACACAAAATCGTAGTCGGGTGAAGCTGTTAAGGCCTTGCCAGACCAATAGTGTAGTCAATTCGGAAAAACGATGATACAAAATTTAAATTAATTGTTGTAAGTTGTAGAAGGAATATATATCATATACTATATGTTCAGTGTACATTACACATATTAAATTAAAATACTTATTAATTTTTAGTTGCAATAAAACATAAAATACAATTAATAAAACCAAATTACTTAATTTGTTCGAAACTATTTTGGCAAATGTACAGAAATGAGATAGACAATAATCACATCAAAAAAATACTGACTTTCGACGATGGGATAGAGTCAGCAATTTCTGTAAAGAGCCTGATGACTGATGTCATTGATATAAATCAATTTGAACCTGCACCAGTACAAGGGCAGACGGATACAGCGATAATTTTATACTCTTCTGGTACTACCGGCTTGCCGAAAGGAGTTCAGTTAACACATTTAAACTGTATCATAAGTAGTATGTCTGAAGAGTAAGTATAACTAATATTTAATTATCTAGATTGCATATTACAAAACTATATTTATTATACTTCGTACTCAGGTTTAGTGATCCCGTCCTAAAAACAGCATTCATATATGGAGAATGGTACCACAATTACGACACATTTATTACGTATAAATTTATATCGAGCGGAAGGAAAATTATTTATGTTAATGATGTAAGCCTGCAGACATTTTTGAAAAGTGTTGAAAATTTTCAGGTAAGCTACTAAATATATCATAAGTTTACTTACCTAAAAATTAACATGACAACTTTTACGGCCATATCGATGCTAATTCCTTAACTGTGATCTGATTATAATTATTCATAATACTCCTATATTAACTTGAGGCGCTCGTTATTGTTTGTCATTCTTATTAATTACTACAATTACTACTTCTTGCAATAAATTATTGGGTTACAGCGAAATGAATATAGTGCACATATTCTTTATTTCAAGTATTTAAACACATCTATATATAAATACATATTATAAATTAAAGCCCTCTGCAACGTCTGTCAGTCTGTCTGTTCACAATAAACTCTAAAAGTAGTGAACAGATTTTCATGTACCAGTAGATAAAGGAGTTCATTAAGTATATAATTTGTCAATGTTTTTTTTGCAACAGGGCGAGGTAATGTCCGTCGGACCCGCTAACTATCTATACTATAATAAAACTGTAACAAGTCGAAATCTGTACATTAAATATTTTTTGAAAATTTTAATCAGGATAGACTATGTTATCGATATAGAACCCAAAAATAATCTTTTTACAATTTTTGTCTCTCTGTCTGTCTGTCCCTATGATCACGCATCACTCTGAAACTACTGAACCAATCTTGACGAAACTTGACATAGTGATAACTAATACTACGAGATTACATCAAATATACTTTTTGTCCCATAAAACGCAAAGGGTTCTCCAGGATAAAGGATTAAAGTCTAGAATCTAAACCCGTATTACTCTGAAAGTACTGAACCAATTTTAACAAAACTTAACACAGTAATAACTCATATTACAAGGCTACATCCAGGATACTTTTTGTCCCATAAAACGCAAGGGGTTCTCCAGGATAACGAAAAACAAAAATTTGTAGTTAACGTAACTAGACTTTTTTGCGACACCTTAATACAAGAGCCGGCAACGTTAAAAGAACATGAATTTTAGAATACCTGGTTCTTTAATATATCAATATATATTTTTTGTATCATAGGAGGCAAACGAACAGGTGGGTCACGTGATGTTAAGTGACCACCACCCTCTATAGACACTAGCAATACCGGGGTGTCGTAAATGCGTTGCCAACCTGTATATTGAAGGAGGGTAAGGGAAGGCTAAGGAGAAAAGGAGAAGAGAGGTGAGCCTCCGGCGCTCTTACTGACCAAACGAAACACTACGATGCAAGCACTGTTATTTCACGTCGGTTTTCTGTGAGAGGTTGGTATTAGCCCGAAAGGACACTTGGTAGCCGGTTAACGATGTATTTTTAATGTGCATTTTGATTTAATTATTTTTTTTCAGTAACTTTTAAACACAATTAAAAGCATGAATTTATCACAGTCAGACACATTTTTCTACAAACAATCATATATATACCCGCTAATATATTTAATAAATAAAAATGATAAATTTCAAACCAATTATTTTTTTAGCAAAAAACAAATTTCATTTTATTAAACATTATTGATATTAAGATTTCACCATATACAATAAAACAACGATAAACGTAAATGTATGACTTGGGATTGACGCCATCTTAAATATATGCGTCGATTATTAGGCTACACGAAACCGAAATACCTTGGGCCGGCGAGGTGAAATATCTCGGCGTCACTTTAGATAAACACTTAAATTTCGATTCACACACATATAGAGTGCGAAACAAAGCCGTTATGGTCTTGGGTCATCTCTATCGTTTGCTTTGTCATAAGAGAAAAATGTCCCCCAGACATAAACTCACTTTATATAAAACTTGCATCCGTCCGATTATAACGTACGGTTGTTCGGTCTTTGCACATGCGCAAAATCGTATTCAAAAGTTGCAGGTTCTCCAGAACCAAGCCCTACGTAAAATCACCGGTGCCCCATGATACGTCCGGAATAAGGATCTTCACGGGGACCTCATATATAAAAAATCACTCACACGTAGTTATTTCGAATAAGCCGCGAATCATCCCAGCCCTTTAGTGGTTTCCGCCGCGAACTATGAACCCGTACCCAACGCTGCGCAGTATAGAAGACTACTGCGACACATTTTACCAACCCTCCTGATTCAATCACGTCAGCGAAAGATCAGTACCAGCCTATCTCTTCAAACAAAGCGTGTTCACGCCCACGCCCGCATAACCACAGATCATGCCGCCGTGGTCTGGGGATAAATTTTGCTCCCGCACACCAGATTAGGCCCCGCTCGGCAACGGCTCAAACCTAAGTCCGTTCCCTCGGCGGGGAGCCCTTGAGTACTCTGCTCACGCGATACAGTGCCACAAAACTTTACATCAATTCTACAACATCACACACATCACCTATACACACGTGCACGCCTACACGCTTACACGCTGTTTTTCTTTATCAGAGAAATAGACGGCAAAGAGTTCTACCCTTATTTTTCTCCATTCTATCCTATCTTATATAGTTAAGAGAAATTTTTCCGATACAAAATACATACAGGAGTTGTTGAGGCACACATGCCCGGTACACATGCATGTTTCAATAACTTATATACGTATATCTAGATAGATTAGCTTAAGTTAGCTCAGATAGGACGCAATTTTTGCACAAAACAGGCAACAGCCCAAGCCGAGGTGTGCCGTGCACACTTGAGTTGGTCGCTCAAACATCTCAAGTCGGTTGAGTGCTTTCAGCGCTCGCCTCAATAGTTCGATGAAGCTTTAAAGACCATTCCAGGTCAACAGCGTATACATTTCGAAAAAAAAAATGCGTCGATAACATACGCTGCCACAATTATCGCTATCTTTATCGTGCAGCCAGTAGTACTGCACTAAACTATACCTATAGCTATATTCTATACACATATTATTTTTATAGCAATAAATCGGTCTAAATATTGAGTTAATAACTGAATTTGTGTGAAAGATGAAATTTGTACTTATTTATATCTATATATAATAATAATAAAATTACTGCTATTCTAACATGGAATAAGATTACTTTTATTTTTATTTCCAAAAAATAGCATCAAGCTCATTATTGTCAATACCATAAATGTCTTTCTATAATAATTCCATTTTAATAGCGTTTCAAAGTTAGTGAAAAAATACATCCTAAAGTTTTAGAATCAATATGTTTGTCTGTAAAGGTACGATATACACAAATAAACGCAACTCTTACCGGCGGCCAAGTAGCCCGTTGTTCGGATGAATATAATATATAAAACTGGCTTGATTGATTCTTTCCGGTATGGCCTCTGCCTATGTAGGTATTTTCGCCAATATCAAGTGTGACAAATACACGATATAAATTTAATGCCAAATATTTAGTGTAACAATTTAGAATAATCTATAATAGAAACATATCAACATGGATAAATTACCAAAAGGTGATAGGTACTATGTTATGAGTGGTACAGAGATTATTTATAAAAATATATTAGAAATATATTTAAAATACGTTTTCGAAACAGTTTATAACTCTTAGACAATAGTTTCAAGCAAGTGACAGTTGACGACGCTTCGGCGCGATGATTGACGCTTCGATACGGTGTTCATATATTTTTCTTTAATACAATGGAGTATAAAAAGGTTTTAATACAAGTTGAGAATACTTATGATAAAGTAAGTGGTAGAGATGTTTATTTAGTTTTATGTGGGTTAGTTTTCATCTTAATTGATCCTGGTAGATGTTTTTTTTTCTTCGAAATGACTACGCTATTGACCGAGCAAGGTCTTAACAGCTTTACCGGACTATAAACAATGGAGTGTTTGATGGTGCTACGAACGGGTACTAGGCTTATTAAAAAAAAAAGAATCCGTGGATAGTTTGGATTCACAATTGGAAACGGTAGTTGTGGCTGCAATCGGGTATCAGTTTTATTAAATTTTTCGCGTTTAAAAATACAATGTAAACCAGTGATAACCAATTTGGTGCAAACGAAGTTGCACGGGTCAGCTAGTATACAATATACTAGTTGATATGACGATCGGTCGAACAGTACAGGAGGTGATATACCGCAGAGTCACCTATTGACGCCTTAATGTGCATAAAACTTTATTTATAAACAAGTATCTAGTATTAAGTGAGCTGTTACTAACCTTTGACCCTGGTTTTGCTCATATTGATGTAGATCTTTCCTATTCCTCGAGAAAAGTACTTTTTGGACATGAAGTTCCCTGGCCTTTTTTTACCCCTGAAAATTCATATTTAACATTTCATGACGATCAACTGATTAGTCATTTGAAAGCGTGGTGATCAAACAAACATCGATCTTTACATATTAAAATATACAGAGACTAGACTCTGCCCGCGACTTCGTTCACGTGGAATAGATTTGGGTAACACGCAGCGGCTGCTATCAACAGGAAAAAAGCCGACTTTTAAACATTCTTCATTGGTGCTCCGCTCCTATCGATCTTAGCGTGATGATGGTTATATAGCCTATAATCATCCTCGATAAATGAGCTATTTAACATTGAAAGAATTTTTCAAATCGGACTAGTAGTTCCTGAGATTACCCCTACAACGTCACAAACTCACAAATTTTACTCTTTATAATGTCATTAATCATTAAATTAAGTATAGATTCTAGATATCGGTAAAGTGAATGATATAACAATAAATTACTTTTTGTTCTGACGTAATACAAATCCATTACAGATTGATATAGCCTTTATATTACCATCAATCGTTGAACACTTATCGAAGACAAATGACATTTCAAATTATAACCTGGATTCACTCAAAGTTATATATTCTCGGGCGGCACCTCTTCGTAGTAAGATCATTGAGAAAGTTAAAGAAAGGTAAACATTTCACACTATTGTGTAGAAAACAACGTGTATTATAAATGATTAACCAGTGTTTTGTAAACAGCTAACGAATATGATTTTAGTATGTATTTTCACGTATCTCTAAGGGAATCGTTGTTTCTTGAATATTGTATAACACTTAATTATTTCGTATCTGCGCTTATAATGTAGAACCTAATCGTTCACCCTGTGAGAGTAATAATTGCTTAAATCCTTAACAGCTCTATCACAGCATGTTCGAGTATTGAGTCCATTGTATTTAGTTCGAATTCTACAATTCAGTCAGGACTTTAGTCAAGGAAAATAATATAATGAAACTACAATAGCTGCTGAAGTTTTTTTTCGATCTGACTACGATATTGACCCAGCAAGATCTTAACAGCTTCACCAGACTACAACTGCGAAAGAATTTTTTAAAAATCTTCAAGTTACTAACCTCAAGTGAAAATCTGCCCATATATAAGATTTGTCCCGATATATTCAGTCATGTTCAACCGCATCATCGCTTAAAAATATATCTGACTGTAGTCAACTGCTAAATTTATTATCTATATATTAATACGTGAATCAAAATTTTTGTATCCCTTTTTAACCTATTTCCCGTCAACGGGTGAACTTGAAATTTGGCATAGTTAAAGTTTATATGGCGGAGAAGTGCAGAAAGCAGTGTTTATTTCATATAAAATGTATCAGAAGTACGTTAAATTATTTAAAATATGCACTACTCACACTACTACTTGAATTTTACACAACATATACACACATGTAAATAAAAAAGACATTTTGACAGCCGTCAATAATTACGAACTTCAAAAAAGGTTGTGAAGGAAGGAGGTTGCTATGCTCGACTATATGTATTTTTAACTCTTACATTCTAATTATCATTTTTCATCCTAAATTCAACAAAGATATTATAATATATAACTATTATTGTGATGCTTATTATTTTTTATGGTTAACTCACTTCAAATGATGAATTAATAAAAAAATAAGCCAAATAATACTTAATCAAAATATGAATTTTGTTTATAAAAGTAATCCATGCCTTAGACCTCCGCGGTTACAACGTTGCAACTTAACCTAATGTATCACCAAAAAAGAATTTATTTTCAAAACCTAATCGTAGTATTAATAACGTCTTTGTATTGGATTCACCATTTGATTGTATTATGCATCCATTACTTTTCCAAACGATGATGCTGGGCATATCACTATTTTTCATAATGAACAGACTACATTTAATTCAATTTCACTAAGAAATAGACCCACCCATGGTGTACCGTGTAAAATTAATTGAAAATTGTGTCATGGGTTGCGATAAATTTCTTTATTTTCGTAAAATTATGTTAGCTTAAATTTTGAGACCTTTACCGCGTGGTTTTTATTTCAAATTTACAATTAATTTCAATTTTTATTTACGCATAGATTTTTTTTAAAGTTTATATAATTCAAGATCATGACAAAAGGCAAATAAATGAATAGCCATGATGAAAACCTTTGATTATAGAAGTATACCCAAGCTCAAACTTTACAAAATCAATTAACTATGGTCGAATGTCGATCACTGGGCGGCCACTAGTAAGCATAAAAATACGAATTGAATCATAGAAATTGTATACTACAATCAGAGCATTCATTCTGGATGTCCATTTATAGATTATATAACTTTTTTTAATATTTTTTGTAGCAATACATTTTAGTAACATTTTTTTAATACTCTTGATGCTTAATAACGAATTTATACCTTTATTTATAGTATTAATAAATTCTTTGAACGAATTGCGATTAAGTAATGTGCAATATTAATAAAATATTCTAGATTGCCTAAACTGAAAAGTGTTTTGCAAGGCTATGGTATGACCGAAGCAGGTGAGTTAACCTCAGAAGCTTGGGCTACCAAGGGTCCTAAAGCAGGTAGCGTCGGCCAAGCGACTCCAGGAAATGTTCTGAAGGTAAGGATATATAAATATGTAAACTTAGTAATAGCAAAGGCAATTTAAAATATCATTTTATAATTATTTTCCATTTTGATATTAAATTTACTATGTATTTAACTATCTATAGTAATCACTGAATCATTATAAAAAAATTTGAAAGATATATGCTTTCTTTTGTAAATTAAGAATTTAATTGAGAAGCTTTTAATCGGGAGATTCACAAATAAGTGCAATTGAATAAGAATTTAATTTAGGTTTATCGCGTGTCTGTCTGGAGTGCCTGTCAGTATCGCCAGTCCACAGCCCTTGCCTCTGACGTCTATAGAAATGTTCCCCAGCTTGTTGAGCACTTCTCATGCTTCGATTGCACTCACATCCGAGCGGTCCATAGCCTGCGCGAAACTCCGTGACCTTTTGGACACCTAAAGACATACCATAGCTATAACCTTAACCACCTAAGGCTAAACCCGCACAGAGTACCTTTGCCTTGTTCTCCATCACAGGCATCGCCTGGCTTACCAAAAAGCTTCTTATAAATACATATAATAAATTATCACATTCTACTCAATGATTATTAGCAACAAGGACCTCAGCTTCCTCAATACTATCACTAATTTCCCAGGCGTTGCCACTACAATTCAATGTCTCGTACGTGTTTATTTTTAGTTTATTTTTTTAGTAGCAATGGATAATATAAAAGCAAATAGTTTATGTTTATCCTTTTTTAAAGGCTTTAAAAAAATAGTCATAAAAAAGAAATTGTTTATGTTTATCCTTTTTTAATGGCTGCAGTCTTAAACATCAATGCAATCTACTAAATGTCTTTCAACGGGAACTATAGGTAGAAATGGATCTCGTCCAAGAAACACTCGTAAAATTAAAAATTCAGAATTATGATATAATTTAAAAAAATCGTGTCAGTCGAAGCAGCTGCATTCTCATTTAACATATACATTCACTATATTACATACCGATGTACCTTCTTCTCTTAATTGCATTAGTAACATAGGTTGCTATTCATAAAATCTAATTATGATGTCTAGGAATCAAAAAAAGAAAAGGCAGGTAAAAAAACAAATTTTACCTACCAAAGCAATATAAATAAAAACAGCCCCCTGCGTTCTCGTAGTCAGGTTCTTTGATTTTCTTTAATGATACTGATTCTACGTGTAAATATCAATAAGTTTTTAAATTATACAGATTGAATTTTTTAACCTCAATCTATTGAAATTTACAAATTTCATGAAGCTTCAGGATATTTAAAAACATGCGTGGCTGTCTTAATGATGCAATAGATTTTCACACAGCTCTATTTTCAGGTCATTGACACGCATACTCAAGAAGCTCTTGGTCCGAATAAGCATGGACAAATTCATTTACAAAGCCCTGCGTTCATGAAGGGTTATATAGGAATTGATATTTCAGCATATTTAGATGATGAAGGTTTTTTTAAGACCGGTGACTTGGGGTATTATGATGATGACAAATATTTCTTTATAGTCGATAGACTTAAAGATGTTATTGCTTACGACGGATATAAGGTAATAAGGGATTAATATTATTACATCTATCTATCTATACTATAATAAAACTGTAACAAGTCGAAATCTGTACATTAAATGTTTTTTGAAAATTTTAATCAGGGTAGACTATGTTCTCGATATAGAAGCCAAAAATAATCTTTTTACAATTTTTGTCTGTCTGTCTTTCTGTCTGTCTGTCTGTCTGTCCCTATGAATACGCATCACTCTGAACTATTGAACCAATCTTGACGAAACTTGACATAGTGATAACTAATACTACGAGATTACATCAAATATACTTTTTGTCCCATAAAACGCAAAGGGTTCTCCAGGATAAAGGATTAAAGCCTAGAACCTAAACCCGTATTACTCTGAAAGTACTAAACCAATTTTAACGAAACTTAACACAGTAATAACTGATATTACAAGGCTACTTCAGGATACTTTTCGTCCCATAAAACGCAAGGGGTTCTCCAGGATAACGAAAAACAAAAATTTGTAGTTAACGTAACTAGACTTTTTTGCGACACCTTAGTACAAGAGCCGGCAACGTTGAAAGAACAAGAATTTTAGAATACCTGGTTCTTTAATATATCGATATATATTTTTTTTGTATCTTAGGAGGCAAATGAACAGGTGGATCACGTCATGTTAAGTGACCACAACCTCTATAGACACTAGCAACACCAGGGGTGTCGCAAGTGCGTTGCCAACCTGTATATGGGGGAGGGTAAGGGAAGGCAAAGGAGGAAAGGAAAAGAGAAGTGGGCCTCCGACGCTCTCACTGACCAAACGAAACACTACAATGCAAGCGCTGTTATTTCACGTCGATTTTCGGTGAGAGGGTGGTATTAGCCCGAAGGGACACTTGGTAGCCGGTTAACGTTGTATTTTTAATGCGCGTTTTGATTTAATTAATTTTGATTTATGAATAGGTTTAGGAACATGTTTTTTCAGTAACTTTTAAACGCAATTAAAAGCATGAATTTATCACAGTCAGACACATTTCTTTATAAACAATCATATATATACCCACTGATATATTTTATAAATAAAAATAATTAATTTTAAACCAATTATTTTTTTCCATAACAAAAAACAAATTTCATTTTATTAAACATTATTGGTATTAAGATTTCACCATATACAATGAAACAACGATAAACGTAAAGGTATGTACGTATGACTTGGGATTGACGCCATTTTAAATATATGCGTCGTCGACCATCAGGCTATACGAAACCGAAATAGCTTGGGCCGGCGAGGTGAAATATCTCGGCGTCACTTTAGATAAACGCTTAAATTTCGATTCACACACAGATAGAGTGTGAAACAAAGCCGCTATGGTCTTGTGTCGTCTCTATCATTTGCTTTATCATAAGAGTAAAATGTCCCCCAGACATAAACTCACTTTATATAAAACTTGCATCCGTCCGATTATGACGTACAGTTGTTCGGTTTCTGCACATGCGCAAAATCGTATTCAAAAGTTACAGGTTCTCCAGAACCGAGCCCAACGTAAAATAACCGGTGGCCCATGGTACGCCCGGAATAAGGATCTCCACAGGGACCTGAAGATGCCTTCTGTCTGGGCGTATATAAAATCACTCTCACATAGTTATTTCGAAAAGGCCGCGAATCATCCCAGCTCTTTAGTGGTATCCGTCACGAACTATAAACCCGTACCCAACGCTGCACAGTATAGAAGACGACCGCGACACATTCTTACCGACCCTCCTGATTCAATCACGTCAGCGAAAGATTAGTAGCAGCCTGTCTCTTCAAACAAAGCGTATTCACGTCCACGCCCGCATAATCACTATCACGCCACCGTGGTCTGGGGGTAAATTTCACTACCGCACACCAGATTAGGCCCCGCTCGGCAACGGCTCAAGCCTAGATCCGTTCCCTCGGCGGGGAGCCCTTGAGTACACTGCTCACGTGATACAGTGACACAAAACTTTACATCACTGCTATAACATCACACACATCACCTATACACACGTGCACGCCTACACGCTTACATGCTGTTTTTCTTTTTCAGAAAAATAAACACGAAACAAAGAGTTCTACCCTTAATTTTCCCTATCCTATCCTATATAGTTTGGAGAAATTTTTCCGATACAAAATACATATAGGAGTTATTGAGGCACGCATGCTTGGTACACATGCATGTTTCAATAACTTATATACATATATCTAGATAGCTTAGCTTAGGTTAGATCAGATAGGTTGCGATTTTTGCACAAAACAGGCGACAGCCCAAGCCGAGGTGTACCGTGCACCCTTGAGTTTATCGCCCAAACATCCCAAGTCGGTTGAGTGCCTTCAGCGCTCGACTCAATAGTTCGGTGAAGCTGTAAAGACCTTACCAGGTCAACAGCGTATACAATTAGAAAAGAAAATGCGTCGATAACACACGCTGCCACAATTATCGCTATCTTTATCGTGCTAAACTATACACTAAACTATAGCTATAGCAATATTCTATACACATTATTTTTATAGCAATAAATCAGTTTAAATATTGAGTAATTACTGAATTAATGTGGAAGATAAAATTTGTACTTTATATCTAAATATAGTAATCACATATATAGTAATATAGTATAGTATAGTAATATATCTAAATAAAATTACTGCTATTCTAACATGGGGTAAGATTACTTTTATTTTTAACCGACGAAAAAAACGGAGGAGGTTCTCTATTCGTCGCGTATATTTTTTTTTTGTGTATGATCACGCATAACTTTTTACAGTATAGTCCGATTTTAATAATTCTTTTTTTTTATTTCCAAAAAATAGCATCAAGCATATTATTGTCAATACCATAAATGTCTTTCAATAATAATTCCATTTTAATAACGTTTCTAAGTTAGTGGAAAAAAACATCCTAAAATTATTTAAAAATCAATATTTTTGTCTGTGAAGGTACGATATGCACAAATAAACGCAACTCTTACCGGCAACCAGGTAGCCCGTTGTTAGGATGAATATAATGTATAAAACTGGCTTCATTGATTCTTTCCGGTATGGCCTCTGCCTATATAGGTAATTTCGCCAATATCAAGTGTGACAAATACACGTTATGTATTTAATGCCAAATATTCAGTATAACAACGTAGAATAATCTACAATAGAAACATATCAACATAGATAAATTATCAAGAAGTGATAGGCACTATGTTGTGAATGGTACAGAGATTATTTATTAAAATGTATTAGAAATATATTTAAAATACGTTTTCGAAACAGTTTATAACTCTTAGACTATAGTTTCAAGCAAGTGACATTTGACGGTTCGGCGCAATGTTTGACGCTTCGATACGGTGTTCATATATTTTTCTTTAATATAATGGAGTATAAAAAGGTTTTAATACAAGTTAAAGATGGTTATGATAAAGTAAGCGGTAGAGATGTTTATTTAGTTTTGTATAGGTTAGTTTTTATCTTAATTGAACCTGGTAGATGATTTTTTTTTCTCGAAATGACTACGGTATTGACCGAGCAAGGTCTTAACAGCTTTACCGGACTACAAACAACGGAGTGGTAGATGATGCTACGAACGGGTACTAGGCTTATTTAAAA
>JACEII010000021.1:3522973-3537037 GCA_014332785.1 Antheraea mylitta | reverse complement strand
AAAGAACAAGAATTTTAGAATACCTGGTTCTTTAATATATCAATATATATTTTTTTGTATCATAAGAGGCAAATGAACAGGTGGGTCACGTGATGTTTAGTGACCACCACCGTCTATAGACACTAGCAACACCAGTGGATTTGCAAGTGCGTTTCCAACCTATATATGGGGGAGGGTAAGGGAAGGGAAAGAAGGAAAGGGCAAGAGAGGTGGGCCTCCGGCACTCCGAACGAAACACAAAACACTATAATGCAAGCACTGTTATTTCACGTCGATTTTCTGTGAGACGGCAGTATTAGCCCGAACGAACCGACCCATTCATGCTGAAACCAGTAATAGTTTCAGCGTGGCTCTACCACCCACAGAAATTATCAATATATCAATAGACAGAATTTAGGACACTTGGTAGCGGGTTAACGTTGTATTTTTAACAGGCATTTTGGTTTATGATTAATCAATAATAAGTTTGGGAACATTTTTTTCAGTAACTTTTAAACGTAATTAAACAGTCAGGCACATTTTTTATAAACAATCATATATATATCCGCTGATATATTTTATAAATAAAAAAAAGAATATGGTGTCGTGGGACACCAGGTAGGAACGAAGTTCCTTCGTCTAATGTAGAATCGACACTATTTGGAAAAAAAAATCGTGCTCAATTTTATGTAATCGTAATTCAAATTATCAATTAAAATAACAAAATATGTCTCTATTTTTGTTTGACAATATAAAATTACATAGAAATAGAAATAATTACAAAAAAGGAGATAGAGAAAGGTATTATACACTACTCACTTGTGTATACGACTGTCGCGCCTGCGCACGTCTCATTTAACTGTTTTATTCCACGCACTTTTCGTTAAGGTTTTACTATTACATTTTTATCAGTTTGGTCGCGCAGCAAAATCCCTATCTCCTCCAAGCCTGCCGTAAGGAACTTCGTTCCAATAATATTTTTCTAACCGATTATTTTTTTTCATATCAAAGAATAAATTTAATTTTATTAAACATTATTGACCACCATATACAACGATAAACGTAAACGTATGACTTGGGATTGATGCCATCTCAAATATATGCGTCGTCGACCATCAGGCTATACAAAACCGAAATACCTTGGGCCGGCGAGGTGAAATATCTCGGTGTCACTTTAGATAAACACTTAAATTTCGATTCACACACAGAAAGAGTGCGAAACAAAGCCGTATGGTCTTGGGTCGTTTCTATCATTTGCTTTGTCATAAGAGTAAAATATCCCCTAGACATAAACTCACTTTATATAAAACTTGCATCCGTCCGATTATGACGTACAGTTGTTCGGTTTTTGCACATGCGCAAAATCGTATTCAAAAGTTGCAGGTTCTCCAGAACCGAGCTCTACATAAAATCACCGGTGTTCCATGGTACGTCCGGAATAAGGATCTCCACAGGACCTGGAGATGCCTTCTGTCTGAGCGTATATAAAATCACTTATACGTAGTTATTTCGAAAAAGCCGCGAATCATCCCAGCCCGTTAGTGGTATCCGCCGCGAACGATGAACCCATACCCAACGGTGCGCAGTATAGAAGACGACCGCGACACATTTTTACCGACCCTCCTAATTCAATCACGTCAGCGAATGATCAATACCAGCCTGTCTCTTCAAACAGAGCGTGTTCTCACCCATGCCCGCATAACCGCAGATCACGCCGCCGTGGTCTGGGAGTAAATTTTGCTCCCGCACACCAAATTAGGCCCTCCTCGGCAACGGCTGAAGCCTAGATCTGTTCCCTCGGCGTGGAGCCCTTGAGTACGCTGCTCACGCGATACAGTAACACAAGAATTCTACCCTTATTTTTCGTTATCCTATCCTATCCTATATAGTTAAGAGGAATTTTTCCTACACAAAATACATATAGGAGTTGTTGAGGCATGCATGCTTGGTACACATGCATGTTTCAATAACTTATATACGTATATAAGTTACCGGACTACTAAGGCGAGCGCTTAAGGCACTCAGCCGATTTTATTTTGGCAACCAGCTCAAGGATGCACGGCACACCTCGGCTTGGCTGTTGCCTGTTGCATTCAAAATCGCGACCTATCTTAACTAACCTAGCTAACTATTCTTATATGTATGAGTTGTTGAAACGTATATGTGTACCAAGCATACACGCCTCAACAACTCCTGCATATATTTATTATCGGAAAATTGAGAGTTTTTCAGTTCGATAAGGGAAAAAAGTAAACCCTTCGACTTTCATGTGTAAGCGTATAGGCGTGCACGTGTGTGGGGGTGATCGTGTAGTGTTGTAGCGGTGATGTATATTTGTGTGTCACCGTATCGCGCAAGCAACGCACTCAAGGGATCCCTACCGAGGGATTGAACCTGATGTATAAAACTTGCTTGGTTTGAAGGTGATAGGTACTATGTTGTGAGTGGTACAGAGATTATTTATAAAAATATATTGGAAATATATTTCATATACGTTTTTGAAACAGTTTATAACTCTTAGACAATAGTTTCAAGCAAGTGACATTTGGCGCTTTCGGCGCGATGTTTGACGCTTCGATACGGTGTTCATATATTTTTCTTTAATACAATGGAGTATAAAAAGTTTTTAATACAAGTTGAAGATAGTTATGATAAAGTAAGTGGTAGAGATGTTTATTCAGTTTTATGTAGGTTAGTTTTTATTTTAATTGATCCTGGTATATGACGCTACGAACGGGTAGTAGGCTTATTTAAAAAAAAAATACATGTAATCTGGGTATATATTTGAGTGAATCCATGGATAGTTTGGATTCACAATTGGAAACGATAATTGTGGCTGCAATCGGGTATCAGTTTTATTTGCGGGGTCGTAGGGCTTTACAGCCTGACTGGGTCACAACCACCATGTACATGGCGAAAAAATCCGTAATAGTGACTCGCTTCTGCGCGTCGCGTTTCGGGATCAGCCTGTGCATATCCAGCTTTCTGTAGGCCGGCATGATAGTGGCGACCAGTGATGGATAGTGTGTCACTCGGTGGTCGCTATTGTTTTTGGATTGTACTGTGTTTTCCATCAGGTATAGTGCAGGCATTTTGCCGTGCTACGATAAAAACAAAAAAACAATTTGGTGCAAACGAAGTTGCACGGGTCAGCTAGTTATGCAATATAATAACATTTACTTGTCGATACTTTGGGCGAGGCTGTCGCTCCCGAATGGATTATATAGCCACAAAAACAAGTGTCTCCATAACGCTGCTTAAATCGTCTTCTGTAGACGTAATCATTTAATAACTGTAAGATTACTATGGCAATTTTCCAGCTCTACCTATAGAATTATGAAAGCGCTTACACTTCCAACGCAGCTTCGTTACTCTATGGGTTCTACCATAATGTGACCTCTGTGATATATAAGGCTTAGCATACCGTCATATCCACAATGTGTAACGAAATGATTTCACCATCGGCCTTTGAAGATATTCCACTTCAAAACATTTAAATATATCCCTTACTTTTATACAAAATATAACTTTCAATTTTATAATTGTAAATTATAATTTAATATCAAACCTATCAATTTTATAGTTAAATATTTTCAGTTAGAATCCCTAAACGGCAATCAAATACAGATGATATGAGTGTATAACAATGCCTTTACGCACACAAGGTTAGTAGAGTTTACTCGTATAGATGGCACCTGTCTCAACGCAACGCGATAGAAGCACGTATATAATCAAAGAATCGAACGATCTGGAATCTGCAACTTCATTCTAGTTTAAATAGTTTGATTATTACAAATACATTTTATATCCAAATTAATAGTCGATGAAATTTATTTCTCAAGCGCAATCGTGCGCACTGAAGCCGTGCCGATGGGGTATGTAATTCTGGTACTATAATCGTAATCACTTACGTTTACTATCTGAAAAGGAGTACATCGTTCAAATTAAAAGTTATAACTTCAATAGTATGGTCATAAGGGTATTATCGCTTTTTTTTTTTAATTTAAAATTTTTCATTATTTGTTATCCTTATCATTCTTTCACAAATGAGAAAAACAATAGATAGTTAATTAAGTAAAATTATTTAAATGTATTAGAAATGAAATATATTTACGGAGTCTACTTTGTAGCGACACACATGTAAGACACAACCTAATACTGTGTACTACAACAATTTACGTGAGAAACCAAACGTGATATTTTCAAAAGATAAAATAATCTGTAGTCCGGTGAAGCTGTTAAGACCTTGCGAGGTCAATACCTTATTCAGTTCGGAAAAAAATCAAGTTATCTGGGAACGCAAAATGCACGCACATTAGCCGGTTTGAGTGCACACGTTTGTCGCGCAAAGAACCAAATACAAAAAAAAAACGTTTATTGTCCATTGCTGTTCATTATCATTAGCACATTTATTTTATTACCCGTATTCTTTGTATATAGCTTATTGTCTCCATTAGTTTATTGTCTAAACGTTATTATTAATTCCCAGTTTTACTTCTATTTTATAATTCAAAATTGTATTTTAATGCTTCTGTATTCTTATCTACAAGTATTAGCATGCGTTTTATTTTGTATCGCATAAATCTGCCGCACAGCACAATAAAGGAGAAGGTGAAAGATGCGATATGTTCTTACAGGTCATCTAATCGTCTCATCTGACGTACTGAAAGCTAGCACGATCTCTAAAATCAGATAACATCACTCCAATATTTCCTCTCGATAGGGCCTCGGTTTATCACCCGCATCCGAGTTTATAGATACAGCGGAATGCCTCGTCGCTAATTTAGAAAAACTGTATTCTCGGAATACTGTCAACACTGACTCAATACATATCCGATCGATTGAATCCTCGGTGGAACATGTTTTTTTTTTTCGAAGTGACTACGCTATTGACCTATCAAGGTTTTAACAGCTTCACCAGACTACTAATGCGAGCGCTTGCGGCACTCATCCGATTTTATTTGGGCAACTAGCTCAAGGGTGCACGGCCCACCTCGGGTGGAACATGCAATTGCATTCTTCCTCACGGATACTCTAAACCCGGTAACCTCTGACGAGGTCAGTGCCGCTAAAAAACTTCTGAAGCCAAGGAAATGTCCTGTTCCCGACGGTATCAAGAATGAAGTTCTTAAACTACTTGCCGATCACCTTATAGCTCTCTTGGTCTGTATATTCAATGCATCCATAGCTCAGGTTTATTCACAAACCTGGAAAAAAACCTACGCTTCCCGACAGCTATCGCACGATTAGTTTGCTTAACATATTCGGTAAAGTTTATGAGCTTGCTCCTTCTGAACCGTCTCCAAACCACCGTATCCGATTTAGATCTGCTCGCATCTGAATTCTTCGGTTTTCGGGCTGGACCCTTGCACACAATAAATGCACCGCTTCACAGAGCACATCCTGCACAACTTTACCAAGCTTAGTATATCTTATCGTACTCTAAAGATTTTCTTCGATGTAGCTAAAGCTTTCGATTAGATTTGGCATCCCGGACTCTATAATAAGGTTTTTCCGTTTCGCGTCCCCTATATGTTAGTTCATATCATTCGCAACTATCTCTCGAACAAGATTTCCGCTTCAAAGCGGAGGGTGAATTTTCCCGACCACACCAGACTCGCTCTAGTGTTCCACAAGGTTCCATTCTCGCACCGTACCTGTTCAACTTGTACATCAGCATTCTAGCATGATCCCCGGGGGTCAAAGTAGATTATTACGCTGATGATACAGTCAACTTTGCTTCAAGCAGACAAAGAGGCCTCCTCAGATCACACATTTAACATGTCGTTTATAATATCGGTGAATGGTATAGACATTAACCCAAATAAGAGTTCCCCTATAAGACAAGCGTCTACCCGATTCTTACGTATAGCTACCCCGTATTCGCGCATAGATCGAAAGACGATTTTGAAAAGTTCCAGATTATACAAAATATCTTCATACGAAATTGTGTCGGTACCCCTTATTGAGTTCGGAATAATGATATTCATAAAAATTTGGAGATTCTTTCCATTCAAGTGTACATCAAATTCCTCGCAACGAATTAATTCGACAGAGCCAAAAACCATCCCAACCTGTTAGTTGTATTAGCCGCAAACTACACCCACAAACCCGTCGCGAAGAGCACCGCGAAACATGCACATCGATCCCCCGGATGATATAATGGCTATGAATGATTTTTATACCAACGATTCTTTAAATAGAGCATATTCGTACCCATGTCCGTGAAACCACCGATCAAACCACTGTGGTCGAGTGGTTAACTTCGCTTCCGCACACCCGCCGTGGCATCTCTCTGCAGCATTTCAAGCTTACATTCGATCCACCGAACAGGAGCCCTCGAGTATGCTGCTAGCCCGATACAGTGATACTGCGTTCACTATGTACCCCCCTGCAGACTTGCTTGCCTGTAAGATTAATTTAGCTCAAATTGTTAGTTTTAGTTCAATTTCAAGTTCAAACAGCCCAAGCCAAGGTTCGGTCTCTCCAGCACCCTTGAGCTTGTTGCTATTTTGTTGAGTGCCCTAAGCATTAGCGCTAAAAGACAGGTGAAACCAATAACTTTTAGTCTGTTCGAAAAAAAGGAAAGGTTTCCTAAACCATCTGCCAAAGCGTTTACAAGTCAACACAATCGTAGTAAGTTCTTTTATTTGTATCTAACCTTCTATAAGTAGCAACATGGTAGCCACGCTGCCACAATTAGCAAAAACTTAATACGACTTTACAATATTACCTAAATTCTAATTTAATCGAAAATAGTATCAGAATAATTTCTTAGTAACAAAAGTTTATAATATGAAAGATTTATATAATTTTAAATATATAAATATATAATTTATACTCACAACTAAAATAGCATTGAACAAGATTATTCATAATCCCCAAAATTTTAAATATTCTTAAATAAATTATAGGTATTTTACTATAATATACATATCAAGTATATAATTAGTTTGTGAGGATTGTTGGATGTTTGTTACTCTTTCGTGAAAAACCACGGAACTGATTTTGATGAAAAATTACAGTAAAACCGATATATACATGAAAATAACACATAGGTTACAATTTAGAAAGATATTGTTTAAACTAACCATATTATGACAAGTGTAAGTACAACAAATATATAACAATTCTACCATCTGGAAGATATATCGGTGTGCATCGCATTTATTTTGGTAGGTGGTAGAACCACGCTGAAGATATTATTGGTTTCAGTATGAATGGGTCAGCTCGTCCGGGGTATCACCACCCACTCACAGAAAACCGACGTGAACTAACAATTCTTGCAATGTTCCGTTTCGCCCGGTCAGTGAGAGCGCCGGAGACGCATCTCCCCTCCCCTCCCCTCTACCTTGCCCTCTCCCTTCCCCCCTCCCTTTCTCTCCATTCCCGCAAACACAGACTGGCAACGCACTGGCGACTCCTCTGGGGTTGCTAGTGTCACTGCGGTGATCGCTTAGCAACAGGCCTCCTATATGATATTAAAAAAAAATTACAGTTATAAGAAGATAGTGTGGTCATTTATAAAGATAATACGCAAAAAAACTTGCGGGCGGCCTCTTGTTAATTATGAATAATAATTATTCATTTAAAATGTCAACATAATTGCCTTGCTAATAAAGTATTGTATCACTGTTTCTACACTGGTACTTGCTTACTTATTTAATAAACTTATACTTAATTATCGAATATACTTAATTCAGTCCCTCTAGTAAAGAGCTACACAATGTACGTCAATGGAGAGCAGCGCACTAATAACATAACTCTACATATGAACTTTGGAAAATATTTATTGGCAAACCTTCGTCTCAAAAATCATGAAATTGGGATTGTAAGTTGGAAAAATTAACTAATTCATAATTTTACTAAAATTTTATAATAAATACTTAGGATCTGCAAGAAAATCAGCAAGCGTTTTTGAATAAGAAAGTATAAGCGACGTATATTATAATCGGAATTGAATAATGGGTTTTATCATCTAGGTTTAGATCCCGACATATAAAAAGACAAGTAGACATAGCTATTTTAACATTATATTCGTAACCAATCGCATCTATAATAGACATCTATCATAAAATATTTTACATATAAAACTTCAAATTTATTCAATAGGTATTATTTACCTACGACACATGGCCTACATGAATTTAAATTTGATCTTTTTTATGTCATAATAGGCAAACGAATAGACGGATCACCTGCTTTTAAGTGATCACAGTCTCCATAGACACTTGGAAAAACCAGGGGAATGGCAAATGCGTTACCAGCCTGTATTTAGGGAAAGACTGGGATTGGGAGGGGAGGAGAGGGCAGGTGGGCCTCCGGTGCTCTCACTGACCAAACGAAACGCAACAATGCAACCACTGTTAATTTAAGTCGGTTTTCTGTGAAAAAGTAGTACTACCCCGGGTGAGCCGACCTTTTCATGCTGAAACCTGTAATAGCTTCAGCGTGGCTCTACCACCTCCAAATTACAGTGATATCTTTGAAACAAGGAATTGTTACAGTAAAGAGTAAAGGTAACTGAATGTTGTATATAGGCTTATGACTGGTTTTTTCCTCTGTACAAGAACAACATAACCCTGTAGTAAAAACTGCAAAAAAATGTCCTAAAAATTACCTAATACTGTGTTATTATACAGGAAAATGGTGAAACTAATGAAAAACTATCATATAAGGCTTTAACTCAAAACGCTGTTAACTATTCGATATACTTAAAAAGGTTAGGCGTTGATAAAGGTGACACGGTCGCAATAGGATCTGAAAAACGCATTGAGATCGTACAAACAATAATTGCAGTCTTGTTTACGGAAGCGACCTGCACTACTTTTTACTTTACTGGTGGTCGAGGTAAAATACTATATACTACATTATGCTACACGGTTGCTTTTAATGTATTCCGATTACTTCAATCATTATTTTGTTTGTAGCGGATTTCAGGCACAAGATGACTGTGGCAGAACCAAAATATTTCATTTGTTCTTAATTATTTTGGAAAACTTATAAAGATATACTAACGAGCTTTAAATGTATAAAAAATATATTAACATTTGAAGAAGAATTTGAATCAGTAACTTCAATTAAAAGTATGGTAACGATAGATGAAGACGTAAAAAAAATTGAGCCCAGCGACGTACAGGGCCATATAGATACAGCTCTCATCCTCTATTCATCCGGAACCACTGGAATGCCAAAGGGAGTACAATTAACGCATTTCAACTGTATTATTAATAGCTTACCAGACGAGTAAGTTATATCATTTTATGGGAATAGTACAATGAATACAAATTATACAAATCTAATAGACATACTGTATGTATTGTAATTAAAAAAAAAAAAACTTCATGATTATAGTATACGGCACAAAGTGATTAAGTATATAGTAAACTATATCAAAAACTTTATATTATGACTACATTTTTCAATTTTTTTATATATATCATAGGAGGCAAACGAACAGGTGGGTTACCTGATGTTAAGTGATCACCACCGTCCATATACACTTGCAACACTAGGGGAGTCGCAAGTACGTTGCCAACTTGTGTTGAGGGTTGGGGGGGAAGGATGGGAAGTGGTGAGGTCGAAGGTGAGGAGAGGTGGATATCTGACGCTCTCACTGACCGAACGAAACGCAACAATGCAAGCACTGTTACTCCACATCGATTTTCTGTGAGAGGGTGGTACTACCCCGGGCGAGCCGACCCATTCGTACTAAAGCCACTAATACTGGCTCTACCACCTACCAAACTAACCATTATAAAACTCATACTTTTTATCAATCAGGTACAACGAAGCACGCTTACGAACAGGATTTATATTTGGAGAATGGTATCACAATTATGATATCTTCATGACATTCAAATTTCTATCTGCTGGAAAGAAGATGGCATTTGTAACGAATGTCACACCTGAATCGTTTTTACAGTGTGTAGAAGATTGTCAAGTAAGTAAAGTACATTAAATTGCAGTTAACTCCGTCAAAATCTAACGGATCAAATTGTACACATACCTAACTAGCATAATTATTATAATCAACCAAACGACCTAACGAAAAAACCTAACAATTATTACCGAAATTTTAATTTCAAAATATGCACTGCCTATTGGAATTACAAATATATATATAATTTATTACGATTTTTTTTTCTTTGGGATAAGCATTAATAATTTAATGTAGAACATCATTGAATACAATGTAAATTGAAATAGAAATATGTTCATCAGTAATTTACTCTTATACATAGGTTTAGCATTTGTAAATAAATAGAGTGAGAAATTATTTATTCGGTTTAAGCCCCTAAGAATACACTTTTAAAAATCTAATTACTACTATCAATTCGGAAAACATTCCAATTATACGGGAAAGAGTAAACTAGAAGCTCTTGTTTTAAAAAAAATAAAACAACATAATACTGTTCGCAATCGTTTATTATTTTAGCCGGTGTGGAGCGACAGCGAGTTATTCCCACACATTTTAGTCTATATATATAAAAATCTACTTTATAACAAAAATGTCATAGTAAGTAACTCTGTTTGGCATATATAGCTTGAACTTATTTTCTAGAAAATCTGTAACTTCTTTTGGTACGGATAAAACCCCAATAGATTATAAGCTATCGTAAGTATATATGGAATCAGGATATATGACATTTAATGAGAACAATAATATTTTTCAGGGTGACATAGCATTTGTAGCACCTACATTTATAATGAAGATGACAAAGCTAAATAGTAACAAAAAATATAATACCGAGACACTCAAAATAATGTATTCCCGATCAAACCCATTAAGTAGTAAAATCATCGATAAAATTAAAGAAAGGTAAGATTTGTTAAGAATATGTATTATTTTAACTATAATTGTTTTAAAATAAACACAAACAAATAAAACATTTGTTAAAACTCTAAGAATTCCTTTAACATAAAGATATACAAACGAGGATACCTTTCGTTCAATAGAGGTTAGAATTAGCAGAATTAAATCTGACAGTAGAAGTAAAAGCTTTAATTTTAAATTAATATCAATAAAAAAATATATATTTTTTTAAATCATCGATGAGTGAAGCCTTCATTTATAAGTCTTTATTCGTCATACTTCATGCTCGTTACGTCTAAAATATTATAGTCCAGTAAAGCTGTTAAGACCTTGCTAGGTCAATAGCGTAGTCAGTTCAAATTCTATAGTATTTAGATAAAAAACATAAATACATAAAGCAAACATATCAAGACGCGTAGAAAAACTTTGTTTCCTTTTATTATACTCTAATTACGGTCACTGGATGACCACTAGTATAGATAATTGAATAATATTTAAAAAATCTCTTTTAGGTTCCCAAAACTACAAAATGTTCTACAAGGTTACGGTATGACTGAAGCGGGTGAATTGACCTCAGAAATTTGGCAAAAGCATAATTGTAAAGTAGGTAGCGTCGGTGTAGCATCACCAGGATATACATTGAAGGTAAATTTATGTAGAAAATATATAATTGTAACCAAATGTCCAATATTTAAGTCGATTAACTTCTAACAAAGGGCTTATAATAATTCATAAATATCTGATGTTTCGTTACATATAATTAATTCACAATTTAATTTATTACTACATCTTATTTTATAAACTTTATGTCAACATATTGTATCCAGTATCTTACTTTTAGGTGGTGGATATAGATACAAGGAAAATACTAGGTACAAATGAACGTGGTGAAATTTGCCTGAAAAGTCCTGCATTTATGAAAGGTTATATAGGAGTCGACTCATCACTTTTCTTGGATGAGGAAGGATTCTTTAAAACTGGCGACTTAGGTTATTATGATGAAGACAAGTGTTTCTACATTGTTGACAGGCTCAAAGAATTGATTGTATATGATGGGCAAAAGGTACGATATCAAAAATCTGATTATAATGGGCTGTTCAAGTCTAAATTGATCAATCTTCATTTTTGTATCCAATAAAGCCGGTTATGACAATAGTCGAATTTAACTCCTAGAATAAATCTTATTGTTTTCCAGTTCCCTCCAATACAATTGGAAACGCTACTCCTGCTTCATCCAGCAGTTTATGATGCAGGTGTTGTTGGAAAGCCAGTTCACGATTATAGCGAAGAACCTACTGCTTTTGTTGTGAAGCAACATGGATCAGACGTTACTGAATCGGATTTACTTAATTATGTTACAGCAGAAGTAAGTATTAGCATACCAATTTATAATCATTATTCACTGGTTATTAACATAAACACAATAATTCCTATATATCATTAATATCATCACTAGCCTGTAGAGACATACTGCAGGCCTCTTTCCGAAGGAACGTATGCGCCTAATCACCACGCCAGCCCTCGATGTATTGGCGATTTCAATTTCTGAAAAATCTACAGCTCTATATTTTTCTCACATACAGTAGTACTTTATTTAATTTCCATGACACTTGAAAAGATTTTTTTTTAATTTAAGAAACGTCTTAAATAAAGGCTTATTATACAAGTAGTACTACAAAAACATCTCTCAGGTTCAGTTTTCCTCACGATGATTTCCTTCACCGTCAGCGGATAATGTTACCAATTTTAATTAGTTAGTGTACGCGAATTCCAAAAAATTCGATGGCACATGCCGAGGTTCATACTTGCGGACATCTTGTCTGCGACAACTTGTGTTCCTATACATAAAATAACCATAAACCGGTATACAATTCCAGGCTCCGGAACATATGCAATTACGAGTAGGAATAATATTTATTGAAGAAATACCAAGAAGTCCGAGAGGAAAAATTTTACGCCAGAAGTTACGTAATATGTTGCAAGAATTCTACGAATAATAAGCAAAAACATATATAATTTGTTAATTAATTTAGTGTAGTCATTATTGTGGTATATTGATATAATGTCCATATAGATATCTCCTGACTATATTGTAAATGCAATAAACATTTTCAAAGGTTTAGGCGTCATTGTTGTGTTGAAATTTCTTTATTAATAACTCACATTTTAAGTGGGTTTTGAAAACCGAATGTAAACATATTTATCATACTGACCATAACGCGGGTCATAATTTACTATTCAGCTAATAATTTTTAATGCATAATTTGACGTTTTTCGTTCAAACCAAAGAATTAGAAAATATCAGTAACCATAGACTGCATTAATTTGATTTCTACTATGGTTAGCCACGAGGATTTTTTTTTTTATTATTGTTATTCTATTCTGCAGACTGTTTGTCCACATATTTTTTTTTTTTTGCTTACATGTATTATTTTGTATACGTAAAAGTCGTATCCGTGAGCGTATTTTTTTTATTATTAATTTATTAAATATTAATGCCACGAGGATTCAATAAAATTTGTGCAAATGTATCTAGGATCATTCACCCATAACGTAGCGATGGACTGCTAATGTTTAGGTGACTATTTTTGTTTTTGAGTTGTTCTGCCACCGTTGCATACTGTACTTCGTAGGCTTACTAAAGCCCAGTTTTAGTTGGATTTGCCGATAAAATATTTATCTTATACTCATCTATATATATTCTTCCATCCTCACCTTTGACTTACCTAATCCTTTTTAACACTCGCACGAAATCAAAATTATAGGTTTTTAGAGCATGTAAATTGGTGGAATTGTGTATAAATATACATTTCTATTAAATTAATAAGCAATATCTTATTGCTGACAATTAAAATTACTTAAATATATTGGTTTTTTAATTATAAATACAGGAGTTATTCCATTATTACTGGTCTATTTTCTTAATTACAATGAATTACCATTTATTAAATTTATGTTGTCGTTCATATAATTTACGTATATCTTTCCTCCCCACCTCTCTCTATTCCACTCCCCTCCCCTCTCCTCTCCTCTTCCTGCCCCTCTTCTCTAACCCGTCTCCCTTTTTCTCCATTCCTCCAAACACAGTCTGGTAATGTAGTCTGTCACTTGCGACTCCCCTGATGTTGCTAGTGTCAATGAACGGCATTGATCACTTAACAACGGGTGATCCACCTGTTCGTTTGCCTCCTATATAACAAAGAAATTATCTTATTAAAAATATTCTGTATTATATCATTTAATTAGAAGCTGTTAATAAAAATAATTAG
>JACEII010000021.1:3480402-3522963 GCA_014332785.1 Antheraea mylitta | reverse complement strand
TTCTGTATTATATCATTTAATTAGAAGCTGTTAATAAAAATAATTAGATAAGAGCATTACTTATTCAGAATTCGAAGTGTTTTAGATTGTATAAATATTAAGAAAGTACCAGGGCGACCGAGCCTGGCTCGATTCTATAGAAAACATTTTTAAATTAAAATAAACTGTTAGGTTTACCTTATTAAATTTAAATGTTCTACAACAAAAATATTTTAAAAAAATATACATCTTCTGCAGTCACTCGAATTCGAACTGAGGTTAAACGGATTTTCGAAACAACCGATTTCCATCTGAGCTCTTTTGTTTTGACAGCACCGGCGAAATTTACCTTTATATTCTAGCTATATTTATTCATTGCCTAAAAATTCAGTTAAAAAAGTTGTCTATGAATAAAATCTAGCTAGATCGATTTATCGTCCCTGAAGCTACCTACATACTAAATTTCACGGAAATAGATGACGCCGTTTCCGAGATCCTGAATATATACAAATATAAAAATATACAAGAATTGGTCGTTTAAAGGTATTAGATAGATAAAAATATACAAGAATTGCTCGTTTAAAGGTATTATTATATATATATATAGATAGATTAGATAGATTATATTATATTGTACAAATGGTATAGAATGTTATTGAACCCTAAATAAATATGCAAATACTGTTTGTGGTACAAAAACTCAAGGTGTAATATGTATGATTAAATCAAACATTGGATATACAACCTAACTTTATTATTCACTTGCCTGTGTCGAGGAAAATTATGTGTCCGCGAATATGTTATCTTTTCAAATAGGCCAGTGTGTAGACAAAAAGTTAAAACTCAACTCAATGGAATAACTGTTCTTCTTTTAGATTTTTAAATTAATTACATTCTGAATTATTTAAATTTCATCATTTTTCAGCATCATTTCATCAAGTTTTTTAAATTTTCATTTTTATAATTTTTTGTTCATGAAAATTTTGGAGATTTACTATATAATTAAAAAAATGAAATTCGTTGTTTAATATTTACAATAACCAATAATTAACCAATAAATAACAAATGAAAATTGTAATGACTTCCTCCTCAAATTGCGATTTTTTTTTCATCGACAACGCGCAACTTTTCGCTATACTGACAGTTGTAACAGACCCAACTTAAAAAATTAAGTTGTCTCATCTAGTGTCGAGTAGTATCCGTGTAAGTGGGTACACGAGCGGTACGACGCCTGTACTAGACGAAGTAGGCGGAGCTTGAAAACTCCTGCGCGGGTCATACGATGTGTAGGAGGGATGGTTTGATGGAATATCTGCAATGCGGATAACGGGGAAAGGGGAAAGTTATATAAGCTTTGGTAACGGTCGTTTGTAGATTATTAGTGTTGTTGTATCCAGGGAAGAGTCTACAATAGTCTGCGTGAGTTCGCGGACCTTCGTAACCGTTATTCTAGTTCGTCATAACGCTAGTTCTCATTAAAAGAGCAAAGGAAATAGTTACTTTGTCAATAAATGTGGGCGAGAGTTCGTTCGTAACAAAATTAAAGTCGAAACCTACGCAGTTCAGCTACAGTGCCGGCAAAGTGTCTCGAATTGTACAGCATTAGTCAGAAATCCGCATGGTTTACCTAGACCATGAGCATCTGAGGGCAGGGCCAAGGTAGCAGTCGCGATGTTCTTCACGTGGTGCGCGAGAGTTCGTCAAGTGTATTAGAGAAAATCTCGTAAAGAAAGCATATTAAAAGAGCGTCAGTGAAAGAAGTGCGTGAATTAATGGTCAATTTAGAGTCAGTACAGTGAATAAGTTGCGAATATTAAATACGTAATCAAGCTAAATAAACACGTAAAGTTACGTCTTGGCGAAGTTAGGTATTGTTGTGTTATAAGTATTCTAATCCATAATTTGTTAATATCTTGTGTTCGTGAGACCTACGAGACTGTAAGTAATTTATAAATTATTAGAATATAACTTTGTGTGTGAATTTCTATTTATAGAATTCAAACAATAACCTGTTGCGTAAATGATCACAATAAGACATACATTACATTGCATTAGCAAAAGGGATCTGTAATTCTGTTTTATCAGAAAGAAAGATTATTTAATTGTTGTCAATCTATAATTAGAATTCGTTCTGAGTCAAGTTCACAGGCTTTTGGCTAAGTAGAGGTTAGTATTATGCATTTAGTAGTTGTTGGCTTGAATATATATATATTTGTCTGAAGAATGTGAACTAGATTCTACTGGTATATTCACCTTCTTTGTTATTCTCACAATGCGCGAGTTACAGATCTTTTAGCTATTAATATTAATAATTGTTACATGAATCGGATACATTATTGAATGCATTAAGAAGGTTTGAATTCTATAAAAGTCAGGTAATTGTTTATATGCAGTTGTTGTCATAAAGTGTGTAAAGATGTGATAGTTCAACCATGTATTGATGCAACAGCAATGATTATTTCACTAAAATGTAAATTATTATATAAAGTAAGTTCAATATATTGCAAACCTAATTAGAAACTTTAAAGTTAAATAAACATAATATTATTGAGGAATATAAGTTGTTAACTAGGGTAGATTCTCTAAATAATTTTAATATGTTGTACTCAATAATTTTATTCATATGATTCAACCAAAAGTATTTATTAAAGAACACAAACAAAGACACAGTACTATACATAAGCTAAGGTATTGTAGTTCTGATTCTATCAGAATGAGGTAAATTGAGGAAGAGAAGGTTCGCATTGGTAAATCTGTGACTTTATAATTTACTTACTAAATAATTTTCTAAACTGATGTTGATTCGAGTTCATAAGCTTTTAGTCAGCAGTGTTTTATTATAGGGAGTCCCAGTAGGCGTTGATTTGGGTTGCACCTAAAGCATATTACGCTTCGGCGTTTTTAACTCTCTCTCTCTACCAGGTAAACCGTTTTGCTGGGTAGGGAAGGGGTTACATATGCCTGAGGGGAAGTAGGGTTGTTGTCAGCGATACGTTAGCCCTGACCTGGGGATTGGTTTGGTCTGAAATGCATTGCGCATCTCCACCAAAGCACGAACCGGTAGCCGTCTTTTGTCTGACATGATCAACTCTCATGAAGCCTCTGCCTGGTGTTGTCTCTCGACTTAACTCAAAATCAGCATCCTCTTGTGTTTATAATTCAAAAGAATATGAACTGGATTCTACTGCAAGTTATGGGAAGCTTTCTTTAAGCTTGTCACAACCCCACACTATACTCTTTACAGTTATCAACAACACTTGTTTCATAAACCATTTATATTGCTAAAGTTTAATTATAATTGAATTCTAAATCCTCAATCAAATATATGACTATATAACTTGAGTACATGATTATAATAGGAATCTTAAGAAGTTACAGATAAAATAAGGCAAATATATTGCCATAAAATATAAAGATTAATCTATAATACAAAAAGGGTATAGAATTAAGTTGAGATCTCAATAGGCTAAGATAATATTAGTATTGTAATATTATAAATGAATATTTATATACATAATATATACATATATATATATATATAGAACATATCTATTTTTGGTGCTTAGGCCAGATCGAGTTTCTTGCCGGTTCTTCTCGACTGGATAGTTTCCGAACCGGTGGTAGAGTCTTCTGAACCACACTATACAATTGCTTTGCAAAGGGATTGAACCCTTATGCCTATACAATCAACTATTACCAGTATCGCTTGAATGTGTACTGAGCAGAGTTAGCACAGCATTATTTAATTTATTTGTTGTTATTTATTAACAACTTTGGTAAAGAATATTCTGTGTGGGATCCTCTTAGCACATTATAAAGTAATGGTGACTGGAACCAATCAGAAGTTCAACTACCAACCTAAATTAAACACTACAATACTATTTGTAGTCTAAATACTAGTGCCGACTTAGCTCTGCACATCCTGCACCAATCCTAATCCGCTTTCCTTTTGGAACTAGTGCGATTATATAATTCTATTAATGTTTATGCCTACCAATTAAAAGGCAATAATATATTTACTCTAGTGGGTGATTTAGCCTTTTGAATAATCAAACTGCTATGATTCTCGCCCCATACTACTTTGTTAGGGCGTAGCTAGTCTTCTCTATATCCATGTCCTGTGATCCACACCGTGTTAAGTGACCTGACGTGTGGATTGGAGCTGACCTTTATGTCTCTCCTCGTATCCCAGTGTCAATCGTGTCGCTATACCCGTGTTGTGGAGGCTTGGATTGAAGCAAGTTACATTTCCTCCTCGGATTGACTTTGTCTCCTTGGAACTTCTTCTTCTATCTCGTGGGAACCATGGTAGTCTTGATGTTTATCAGCTCCAATCACTCACTAGAGATTAATCTACGACATTTCTTCAATTGATTTTATTAGTTCCTAAACTCCTTATATCTCCGCCTCTTATACATGTAAACTCCCAGCAATGCTGGTAGAAGTTGATTGTTGGGCTTAACTGTAAATTCACTGTAATTACAGTTGCCTCTCAGAGGTGGGCTTGAGGAGGTGGGTCTTTTAAAAAAAAATATAAAAATACTTTACAAGACCTAACACATTTATTACATAACTTAACATTCATAAAGGGTATTTATAGGGTGTATGTATATAATAATGTAATGTATTATGTCTACAATGGTTCATTTTGAGATTTAATTTGACTTTAAATTATTACATTTAGTACTTGTTATTTGTTTACTTTATTTTGTAAAACTGTCTTAATATGTGTTATTACTTCATTTAACTGATTTTAACCAACTGCATTTAATATTCATTATTATTTTCTATATTTGATTTTAACTAATTGCATTTAATATTTGTTATGTGTTTTCTAAAGTTCTAACTACATTAACTATGAACAATGTAATGTTTTGTGAGTACCAGATTAAAACAACTTGGTTCTACAACTTTTGTTTCAATACACAACGTAAAAGGGTCCTAATTACTAAATGATCATGGTAATAATAATAAGAGTGATGGTGAGTTGGAGATGAGGGAGATGAAGTGACGCTGGTGTTGAGTGATCTCAGAGAGATGAGAGCTTTATGGGAGAGGGAGGGGCGTTACACAGTGCTTGCCGTTCTGGGATAAATTTTGGCCGTTTGGGCTACCAGCGTATGGACGTTGTGCAACGCATTGTGGCTCAAAAGGCCGTCAGGGAGTACCGCACCGTGGCCTCTGTGGCGGCCTTCGTGCTCCTCCGTTCCCTATCCTAGGAGTTGGAAGCGTGAGTACTTGGAGGAGAAATGGGAGCCCCGGCTCCCAGGGAGATAGAGAGGCGGCGAATCCTGACAGAAGAGGCAGCAGGGCGGTGGAGGCAAAACCTGTTGAACGCGCGTTATGGGCATTACAAAATTGACGCCGTCCACCCGCGGTCCTGCCAGAATGGATAAACAGAGTGGGGTTCGTTTCGGCTGGTAAACCTGCACCAGATCGCTCGCAGGGAGTTGACCGCCGTATACCACGAGTGCGACGCTGATGAGGACGCTTCCCGACTGTGGCGGTAGGGCAAGATTTATTGCTGCCGAGCATAGTTTCGGCCATGCTCATCAACGAACGGGCATGGCTAGCGATGGAATCTTCTGTGAGAGGTTGTCTTGCAGAAGTATGCGGCAGAGAAGACCCGTGAAGAAGATGTTCTGAGCGGCCCTCTCCGCCAACGGAGGACCCGTAGGAGGAGAAGGCAATTCACCTGCCACGTCCCACCACCGTAGCCGGACCTGAGGGGATGAGCCGGGAGGTATATCTCCTGATTGCACAGGTCCGACTGACGAGGAGAGACAGCTACAGTGTACTTAGTTTAGAGCCATTAGGGTGGTTATATAAGGTTGAAAACCTAGTACGAAAACTTGCCGCTCCAACAAATACGACCTGTCGGTACATTGTTGGGTTTTAGTCTGTGTGAGTTGGAAATAACTCACTATCTTCTCTAAAAGGGTTCATAAGGAACTCACTATCTTCTCTAAAAGGGTTCATAAGGGATTTGCCTAAGTTAATAAATTAAAAAAAAACTAACATATACACACTAATTAGTCGTCAGCACTTCACTTATTAGTGGTCGGTATAACACACTAATACAGCCAACTACTACAACTAATATATATATAAACGATATATTGGTTGAAATTACGTGCATTAGTATGTTTAAAGTTCTATTTGGAAGCCAAAATGTGGTCACTGAAACTTCTTTGTGTTTTAACGTAAAACGTCGAGATTATTTTCATCCGGTTCAGCTCAACAAGTACATTAGTGGAAGAGCTCATCAGAATCTTATCAAACTTGTATAAATAAGCCACATATAAAAAAATAAATAAAAAAAAATGTAAAGGGAAAAAAAGCCGACGACCCATCGATAATTCATGGCTAGTACCACGATATAAATCTCATCAATATCATAAGGGAAATATTTTTAAATATTTGTTTGTACTATGTACTAATCAAAAATGTAGCGTATTTAACTATCGTAAAGATGAATGAATATAATGGGCATAACACACTCAAAGTATTCGTGTCCAGGTATTGTAAAGTCCCTCTGGTAATCTTGCATCTCTATCATAATGTGACCTCAATAACGCATAATGTTAACATACCGTCATGTCTGTAATATACATGGAAACGATTTCCCTACGGTCCCAGATGATGTCACGCTTCATTTTCTTCGAAAACTTTTTTGTAACTTATTAATTTCACATTACCCAATTGTAAAGGTAAATATTATACATAGTGTTAGACACCACGTATTTGTCAGCCGGTCAGTCAGCGAAACCATTAACATTGACTATTCATCCGAGCAGAGCTCCGTCCCACAACAACGTTCACATAGAAGTGCGCGTAGATTGACGGTATCTTTCCTTTTATATGCCAAACTGTGGAAGTCAAATCAATTACTATTGATGATATTAAATAGCAGATTGTTATTTAAGTGATACACCATCTATATAATGTTCTTATTTATGCATCTAAATTATGTATCTCTAATACGATAGATCTAGTAATGTTCCGGTGGCGTTGTAGTCACGCCTCTCGGGTGTATCATAGCGGTACCGGACGTAGTCATTTAACAATTGTTATCCCTAAACCGCACATTAATACAGTGTACATGAGTGTACAACAATGAGTTTATGCACCTAATAGTAACCTAATGTTTAGTAAATTTCCGTTGCATAGGTAGCACCTGTCTCAAGGCCACACGGTATCTAGACACGTGTATTACCAAAAAGAGTTCAACAAACTGGAGTTTGCAACTTCTTTATCGTGAAAATAGTTTTGTTGTTTTATGGAAAGAATACTTTTATCCCAATTTACTGTCTACTTTTGAAGACAAAATTATTTATCCACATTGAACAGTGAATGAAAGTAAACCGTGCCGCTCGGTTTGCTGACGCTGAACTATCTCGGATTCAGTCATCATCAATAACATTTACTATCCGAAAATAAAAATAATACATTTTTGAATACTATTTAATCCTTGTAATAATTCGTTTTCAAATTGTAAAGTCAATAAGTTAATATAGCTAATTTAATAAAATTATATGTATTAATTTTATTAAACAAGGAATAATTTTACGAACTTTACTGAATACAATTTCTCAATAATACCTACCCACTAATTTTTATCGAGAATATATTAAGTAAATTATTAATATCAAAATAATTTCTTTGTACCAAAGGATCAAAAGAAAGATAATAGAAATCGAACTAAGCTTGTTCGCATTTTTATACAACTGGGGAAGACGTTATGGTGGCCGTTATAAAAGTATGGGATCACCTTTGGTCGCAGAGACAATAATTCACTGTTTATAGTGCAAATATGTAGAGATGTGAACAGTTGACCAGATTAGGCCCTCCTCGGCAGCGGCTCAAGCCTAGGTCCGTTCCCTCGGCGAGGACCCCTTGAGTACTCAGCTCACGCGATACAGTGACACAAAACCTTACATCACTGCTACAATATCACACACATCACCTATACACACGTGCACGCCTACACGCTTACACGCTGTTTTTCTTATTCAGAGAAATAAACGACTTCTACCTTTATTTTTTCTTATCTTATCCTATCCTATATAGTTTTGAGGATTTTTTCGGACACAAAATATATATAGAAGTTGTTGAGGCACGCATACTTGGTACACATGCACGTTTCAATTACTCCTATACGTATATCTAGATAGCTTAGCTTAGGTTATCTCAGATGGGTTGCGATTTTTGCACAAAACAAGCGACAGCCCAAGCCGAGGTGTGCCGTGCACCCTTGAGTTAGTCGCCCAAACATCCCAAATCGACTGAGTGCCTTTAGCGCTCGCCTCAATAGTTCGGTGAAGCGTTTCATTTCGAAAAAAAAGTGAACAGTCTAACGATCTGCGCGAGAATGATCCGCGCTCTTTTTTTTTTCAAACTGACTACGCTATTGGCCTGATAGACCTTTACAACTTCCTCGGACTACCATCCCCGCTCCTTTTATATTATGCCTTTTTTAGCGTTGCTTTGGATTAAATGTTAAGGCTTAATATTTTTGTCGGTCCACAAATACTTTTAACGGTACTTAACCCTTAGTATTTGTAGGCCCCGAAATTTAAAAGATGTTTAAATAGATTACAGTATACAATATATATCATATGTACAGAGTTTGTAACGATAGATGGATTTTTATTACTCTTCCATGGGAAAACCACTGAACTAATTTTGGTGAAAAATTACAGCAACATCGTTATACATCATATTTATACATATAATAAAAATGAAGTGTCTGTATGTAACAGCAAAATAAAATTTTTTCACTTATTAAGTACGAAAGTATACACGCTTCTGATAACAAAAATGTAATTTTTAAAATTTTTGTCGGTCTGTCTGTCTGTTTGTTCCGGGTAATCTCCGAAACGGCTGAACCGATTTTGACGGGAATTTCACTGGCAGATAGCTTAAATTACAGCGGGTGACATAAGCTACTTTAAATTAGACTAAGTTTTAACCGCGGATTCGTTCGCAATGGTATCTCGAAAACGGCTAGACTAATTTTCACGAAACTTTCACCAAATGATAAGGGACATCATAACAAGTAATTCAGTCTATTTTAATTTAGACTAGCTGTAACCGTGGCTTTGCCCGCAATGCTATCTCCAAAACAGTTAAACTGATCTTAGCAAAACTTTCATTTGCAGATAGCCGGCCTTATAAAAAGTAATTCAAGTAATTTTAATTTATATTAGCTGGTAACCGTGTTTTTGCTCGCAGTACTATCTCCAAAACTGTTAAACTGATCTTCGCGAAACTTTCATTGTCAGATAGCTGACCTTATAAAAAGTAATTCAAGCAATTTTAGTTTATACTAGCTGTTAACAGTGGCTTTGCCGACAGTACTTTCTACAAAAGGTTGAACCGATTTTCCGGGGACTTTCACTTTACCTTATAAAGAGTAATTGAGGCTATTCTATTTTAGACTAGCTGTTACCCGCGACTTTGTCTGTATGAAATTTAACAAGATTTCAACTCATTCTTTATTTGTAATTAGAGAAATAATTATCAACTAATTGTTTATAATTCGATATTATAATTATTAGTAACTTTGAAGATAGAAGGGGTCTTCTTAATAAGATTTTAGACCATAAACGTATTACGTAAAGAGGTTCATAACACAATTTCTTGCAGAAGAGACAAGCGTTTATTTTTTGTATAGACACAAAATAGTAGGTAATTATAATGACAAAGTAATGTAAATGTAAATCCTTATGATAATATTTTAAGTTATTGTTTCATTAGTTCCTTACACTGTGTAAGTGAGCACTAAGATAGTTATATGGTGGGTTAAAATCCCAAATATGTTGCTGATGGTAAACTTTACTAGGTACATTGTTAGTATTTATATATCTATTGTATACATTACATGCTACTGTAAGTGGCGTGCGTGTCGTACGTTAGTTTTACGTGATCGTGCCTTATGAACTAGCCCAATATCCTGCTGGAATATTCAGTGTCTCTTTTCGAATATTGTTTGGGAAAACGTTCCACTATGTTTGTTGGCGATTGGCTCCCTGCTAGCGATCTGGAGCAGGTACTGCCTGTAGCAACCATGCCCGGTTAGAACCTGCACCAATCGGAACTACAGGGAGCGCCAACTTCTCCCTATTCACTCTGGCAGGACCAGGTGATGGGCGTCAATAGCATAATATCCAATCTAAAATACTTCTCTTGCATGAAATGTCATTAAAATAGAGATAATTGTTTTTAATTGCTTTTTACCATTTTGAAAATTATTATTTGCAGTTTTTATAGCATATCAATTTAGTAATAACAAATACATTTCTTATACATAATGTTCATTTAATTCGGTTAAAATTTGTTTGTTATACATTTCTTACAAATAATATTAGAATGTTTGTAGTGCACCATTATTTTAGGTACCTAGTAAATTGAATAATGAACTTAATCACCTTGAGTTAAATCCCGACGTAAACAGATAAGTAGACATGGCTTTTTTAACACTATTTGTGATAAGTTGCGTTTATAATAGAAACCTTTCTCAATATTTGAAAAGAAAATATCCAGAGATAAAACTTCATGTTTATTAAATAGCAAATATGTATGTACTAAATTAAATTTGAAATTAACATGATATCTTTGAAACAGTTATTTAACAACTCCTGGATACGGATTAACGTAACTAAATGTTGTATAGAGATTTATGACTCAGCATTTGCCATGTCTTGAGCGTTCTCGCGGCATTCTAGCGAGACGGACGTGTTTGCGCTCGCTCCGTGTCGTTAGGGTCGCGGTAGGGTAGGTACACTTACGAATAAGTTAAGTTACCTGCGTTACTAAGTTCTGTTCTGCGTTGTTTATGGGTGGTTTCTGGTGTTGTGTTGTGGATTTTATTACTGACTTGGCTTGCTTACGGTTTGATGAACTAGTTTCAGACCCTGATTTGGCTTGTTTTTGGACTTTGGCGTATATTTTCTTATTTTTGACTTGGCTTCGTTTTTTGGACTGTTTTCTTGTTGTTTGTTTGGATTTGGCGTGTCTGTTGGACTTTGAGTTACTGCCTCTTGGTCACTGTGTGACCTTTTGGTCACCAGTGCACCATGAGTGCGAAAAGGAGTTTTAAAACCAGACTTAGGAGTGTTAGTGGGGTGGGAAAGATTGTCGACTCCTCTGACACAGAGGTGGAGGACGGGGCGGCTCCAAAAGTGAGCATGTGCGGCAGGGGGTCTGCGCGAATGCGCGGGAGTGGTCGGGGGGTAATGGGGGAGGCCGACGGGTCATTTGACCGGGCCTTGGCTGGTGGCGTGACTAATGTGGAGTCGGTTCCCGGCTGTGCCGCTAGCTCCGCAGTGGTTTCGGGTGCCGGCTCAGCTGCTGGCTCTTTGCCTAGCTCCGAGGCGGAGTCAGAGGGGGTGGACGTGGACGTCTTAGACGCCCAGAGGTTGAAAGCGCTCGCTGGCTCGCAGATCACACGTATCTACGAGACAGTGAGAAAGTCGAAAAACCTGGCGGGCCCTTGCAGGGGGGCGTTTAAAGCCGCTGCCAGGACCCTGCAGGAGGTCGTCGAATCGTTGGTGGAGCGAACCGAGGGGGAGGAAAATAAAAAGCTGCAAAGGGAGGTAAAGAACCTCCGCCGACAGGTTGACGACCTGAATGCGGAGGTCTCAGCGTGGCGGAAGGAGGCGAACGCAAAGAGGCAGATGCCTCCGCCTCCTCCCCCCATGCCGGCAGTGGCTGAGCCCGAGTGGCGGCAGGCCCTCACCGAGGCGGTCGATACTCTCCGCACGTCGTTCGGCAATATGCTGAACGCACGTGTGGAGAATCTGGAGAGGCGTCTCCCTCCAGAGCCGTCCCTTCGTCCGTCCCTGGCTGGAGACAAGAGGAGGAGCGAAGGGAATGGCGCGCCGAAACCGGTCGTGAAGGCGCCTCCAGCCCCAGCAGTAGCCCCGTTGGGCATGGACTGGGGCAAGCTGTCGACCCCGGCGGTGGCGACGGACGGTGTGGCGTGGTCCACAGTTGTGGGCCGCAAGAAGAAGGCTGCCAAGGCCCAGGTTGCGGCAACAAAGGCCCCAACTGCGGCCCCTATGGCCCCGCCTGCTAGGCCGAAATTGCCTCCCGTCCCCTAATCGGCTGCGGTTATTGTAACTCTACAGGACGCCGCAGCCAGCAATGGGTTGGGCTATAGGGAGGTGATGATGAAGGCACGCGAGCACGTCGCCCTGCCCGATATGGGCATCGGCGACGTGCGGGTTAGGCCGACGGCCACGGGGGCCCGCAAAATCGAGCTGCCGAGCCAGAACAAAGAGAAGGCCGCTGAACTGGCCCGGAAGCTCGAGGTGGCGCTGGCCGGAGTCGCCACGGTCGCCATCCCCACTAAAAAGGTGGACATCCGAATCGTCGGTCTTGACGATTCGGTGTCCGGGGAGGAGGTATTGGCGGTCGTGGCGGCAAAGGCCAAATGCAAGGCGGAGGCCATTAAGGTCGGAGAGGTGAGACGAAATTGGGCGGGGGCTTGGTGCAGTCCACATGACGCTCCCCGCGGAGGCGGCCAGGAAGCTTGCAGAGGCCGGCAAGCTCCTTGTAGGGTGGAGCGTCGTGCGCGTCCATCTGTTGAAGGAGAGGCCCATGCGCTGTTTTAAGTGTATGGGCTTGGAGCACACCCGCCCCTTGTGCCCCTCCTCCTCCAGCAGAGGTGAAGGTTGCTACCGCTGTGGCACAGCGGGTCACAAAATGGCTGAGTGCAAGGCGGAGGCGGCCCGCTGCGCCATCTGCGCAGACGCTGGGAAGCCCTCGGGGCACGTGATGGGGACCCGCAACTGCAGGCCCCCCACCACGAAGGGTAGGGACTTCCCAGTAGTGGGAACAGGCCCTAGGGCGGCAGCCGCTAGGCAGGAGGAAGTTGCTATGAACCACTGATGGACCACACCATACGCAACTTCCTACAGGCGAACCTCAACCACTCTGCCGCTGCACAGGATTTGCTCGTGCAGTCAGTGGCGGAGTAGGGTATCGGACTCGCGGTCGCCGCGGAGCCGTACTGCGTTCCCTCCCAGCCACACTGGGCTGGGGATCAAGCTGGTTCCGTGGCGATCGTGGCCAGCCGAGGATCGCCCCTGGCGGTAAGAGAGAGGGGTGTCGGGTTCGTGGCGGCTGTCTGGGGAGAGTACGCCATTGTGGGGGCGTACTTTTCCCCTAACAGGCCCCTGTGGGAGTTCGAGAGGTTCCTTGGCTCTCTGCAGGGAGCTGTCAGGCGGCTGTCGCCGCTCCCCGTGGTCCTTATGGGTGATTTAAACGCTAAATCAAGGACCTGGGGAGCGGCAGCCACGGACCTGAGGGGCGTGGCCGTTGAGGAGTGGGCAGCTGAAGTAGGGCTGTCCCTCCTCAACCAGGGGGACGTCCACACGTGCGTGCGACAGAACGGGGGGTCTGTGGTAGACCTTTCGTTTGCCACCCCGTCTGTCGCACGCCGTGTGCGGGGGTGGAGAGTGCTTGAGGAGGTGGAGACCCTATCGGACCACCGATATATTAGGTTCGAGGTCTCCACCTCCCAAGCTGCAATTGGCACGCGCCCCTGGAGGGGCGCGAAGTTCCCCTGTTGGACGGTGAGCCGCCTCAACCGCGAACTAGCGGAAGAGGCGGCCATCGTCCAGGCGTGGGCCATGCCTCACCTGCAGGACGATGTCGACGCGTCCGCAGCCCGCCTCCGTGGTGCCCTCACGGAGGTTTGCGACGCGTCGATGCCGCGGAGCGTACACCGCCCAGACAAACGGGCGGTATACTGGTGGTCGCCGGAGATTGCCAATCTCCGGGCGGCCTGCTCCGCGGCCCGGCGGCTGTTCACGCGCAGCCGCCAGCGGCGGCACCGCGACTCCGAGGAGGAGGCCCGGCTGTATGGCAGCTACAGGGAGCGCAGGAAGATCCTGCAGGCTGCCATCAGCCGGGCGAAGGAAGCGGCATGGGAGGAACTGCTGCAGACGCTGGAGGGGGATCCTTGGGGGCGCCCGTATCGGATCGTACGCAATAAGTTGCGATCCTGGGCGCCTCCGGTGACGGAGTCCCTCCTGCCGGAGGTGGTGGCGAGGATCGTGGGAGAGTTATTCCCCGACCCTCCGCCGCTCTCGATTCCTCCCATGCCTCCGCCTCGGATGGAAGTTGAGGAGGTGGTGGATAGTCCTCCCCCAATCACGGAGGTGGAGATGGGGAGGGCTGTTGAACGCCTCCTCAACCGGCGGAGAGCGCCCGGCCCTGATGGGGTCCCGGGCCGGGTGCTAGGCCTTGTGCTGGGCCATTTTGGGGGGTGGCTTCGGGAGCTGTTCGACCGGTGTCTGGCGGTCGGGCAGTTTCCAAGGCTCTGGAAGTTGGGGCGGCTCTGCCTCATAGCGAAGGCGGGCCGCCCTCCGGACTGCGCGTCCGGATATCGGCCCCTCGTCCTACTGGACGACGTCGGGAAGGTGTTGGAGAGGGTCGTTTCTTCCCGAGTCGTCCAGCACCTGGAGAGAGTGGGGCCGAATTTGTCGGACGCGCAGTTCGGCTTCCGGACAGGACGTTCCACAGTGGACGCCCTGTGCCTCCTAAAGTCGCTGTCGACGGAGGCGACCTCCCAAGGGGAGAGGGTCTTGGCGGTGTCCCTAGACATCGCCAACGCCTTCAACAGCCTGCCGCACGGTGTTATACGAGAGGCTCTCCGATATTTCGGAGTGCCTCCATACCTGCGGCGGCTGTTGGAGGCGTACCTGGAGGACAGGGAAGTCGTCTACGTCGACGGCGACGGGCGGATGGTCCGGCGGGCTACAAGGCGGGGCGTTCCACAGGGGTCGGTCCTGGGGCTGCTCCTGTGGAACATGGGCTACGACTGGGTGCTCCGCGGTGCGCTCCCGTATGGAGCGCGCCTAATCTGCTACGCGGATGACACCCTAGTCGTAGCCCGGGGGGAGGGAAGGGAGAGAGGTAGAGCGCCTGGTCACGATGGCCACAACCCTCGTGGTCAGGCGCATAAGAAGTTTGGGCCTCAGGGTAGCCCTCGAGAAGACCGAGGCCATAGTCTTTCATGGGCCTCGGCGGGGGCCACCACCTGGGGCCCACATTATAGTGGAGGGCGCCCGGATCAGGGTGGGTGCCCACATGAGGTACTTGGGCCTCACCCTGGACGGGCGCTGGCGGTTCGAGCCCCACTTTGCGGGGCTCGGGCCGCGAATTGCTAGGGCGGCAGCGGCACTCGGCCGGTTGCTCCCCAATATTGGGGGGCCGGGTGCCGGGTGCCGTCGACTCTTCATGGGAGTCGTGTGGGCGATGGCTGCCTACGGGGCACCGGTTTGGGCTGATGCCCTCGGTGCCACCAACGTGCGCTCATTGCGCAGTACGCAGCGTACGGTGGCACTGAGGGCAATCCGGGCATACCGGACGGTGTCATCGGCGGTGGCCTTTACGCTCGCCGGCTCCCTTCCCTGGGAGCTGGAAGCTGGGGTGCTCGCCGCCGTGTATAAATTCACGGCGGCGAGGAGGCGTAGTGAGGAGCCTCCGGCTCCCAGGGAGATAGAAGTTAAAAGGCGGGAGTTGCGGGAGGGGGCTATAGTGAGGTGAATGCAGGACCTGGCGGACGCGCGCTTCGGGAGGCACACCGTCGACGCTGTCCGCCCGGTCCTGCGGGAGTGGATTGGGAGGAGATGGGGCTCCCTGTCGTTCAGTGGTGCAGGTGCTGACCGGACACGGTTGTTTCGGGTGGTACCTGCACCGGATTGCTCGCAGGGAGCCGACCGCCGCCTGCCATGAGTGCGGCGCTGAGGAAGATACCGCGCAGCACACTCTCTCTGAGTGTGCTGCGTGGGAGGTGGAGCGTCGCACTCTAGTGGCGGTGGTAGGAGAGGATTTGTCGCTGCCAAGCGTGGTCTCGTCCATGCTCGGCAGCGAACAGGCGTGGCGAGCAGTGGCCTCCTTTTGCGAGGAAGTCATCTCGCAAAAGGAGGCAGCGGAGAGGGCCCGCTAGGCGGACCCCCTCAGCGGCCGTCTTCACCATCGGAGGACCGGCAGGAGGAGGCGGCGCTTTGCCCAACTCCTCTTGCCCCCGTAGCCGGACCTGAGGGGATGTAGTCGGGGGCTCATCCCCTCATTGCACAGGTCTGGCGGACGGGGGGGGGGGGCAGCTGGCGTGTACCCAGCTGCCTCTCTATAGGTAGGAGCCCGGCGGCAACCTTCCGCCGGGTGGACCGTTGGAGCGGCTATTCAAGGGGAATAGCGTAGAACGATCCCTTGCCGCCCCAACATCACGGTCTGTCGGTACACCGTGGGGTTTTAGTCCGTTCGAGTCGGACATAACTCATCCTCTCCCCCGAGAGGGTGGGTATCCATAAGGGATTTCCCCACGTTAAAAAAAAAAAAAAGCATTTTCCATGTCTTTCTATTATACGAGAAGATCTAGACCTTTTAGCAAAAACTGTAACAATGATCCTATTGTTATACAGGAAAATTATGAAACAAATGAAAATCTCTCGTATAAAGCATTAACTCAAAATGCTGTTAATTATTCCATATACTTAAAAAGGTTAGGTGTTAGTAAAGGTGATACGGTCGCAATAGGTTCTGAAAAACGTATCGAGATCGTACAAACAATAATCTCAATCTTGTTTACGGGAGCGACTTGCACTACTTTTTACTTTACTGGTGGTCGAGGTAAGAATACTATGAACGTTATGCTACACAATTGCTTTTAGTATATTGCGGTTACATCAATCATTATTTTGTTTGTAGCGGATTTCAGGCACAAGATGACTGTAGCAGAACCAAAATATTTCATTGTTCAAAATTATTTTGGGCAACTTACAAAGATATACTAATGAGCTTTAAATGTATCAAAAATATATTAACATCTGACGAAGAATTTGAATCGGTAACTTCAATTAAAAGTATGGTAACGATATAACTTCAATTAAAAGTATGGTAACGATAGACGAAGACTTAAATAAATTCGAGCCCAGCGGTGTTAACGGCCGTGTAGATACAGCTCTCATCCTCTATTCATCCGGAACCACTGGAATGCCAAAGGGAGTACAATTAACACATTTCAATTATATTATTAATAGCTCACCAGACACGTAAGTTATATCATTTTTTTCTATCTTACACTCATAGTTTAAGATCAAAAAATGTTTTAACAAAACAAGCATGAATTGTACAACAATTTAGTATATGAATATAAATTTAATAAAGTAAATAGACATACTATATCCTGTACAATAAAACAATAATACTGTACAATCGTAGTACACGCCTCAAATAAGGTTTGCGTAAAGAGAATTTAAATCAAAAATTTTTCATTACAACATAACTTGATTGTAATGTTACAATTGTATAAAAATCTAAACTCTGATATCAATCAGGTACAACGAAGTAACTTTACAGACAGGATTTATATTTGGAGAATGGTATCACAATTATGATATCTTTATGACATTCAAATTTCTATCTGCTGGAAAGAAAATTGTATATGTAACAAACGTTACTCCTGAATCATTTTTACAGTATGTTGACCATTGTCAAGTAAGTAAAGTATATCAAGTCAATATTAACTCAGTCAAATGTAACAAAGCAAATTTTACCCATATCTAACCTAAAATTTAGTACCTTCAGCCAAATTATTAACATGCAGTTGACAACACTAACTAAATAACTAATCATATATACCTAAAGCCCATTTTGAGATGTGAATTACTTTTCGAAAAAGGTCATCTATACTATCATTAGAGCTCAAACTTTAATTATAAAATATAATTATTTAATTGTCTCAGATGTGAATTTAGGAATAGTAAATATTTTATAGATAGTTTAAATAAATGGAATTAGAAGAGCATAAAAATAAACGGCATAATCGGAAAATAGCAGTTTAGAATAATATGTCTTGTACCAGTTTTATCTAACGACATATACTCGACGAAAACTTTAATTTTTAATGGCTGTACAATGTCTTTATTGGTTACACATTATTTCTTAAATTCATCCTGAACTATTCCAATATTTTACCAACTGTCTTTTCAAAGTTTTTATTTATTTCTTTAGTGGTTCCATAATGTGATCAAAACAATAACTTGAATAAAAAAAACTCATAATGACTGACGAAACTCTAATTAAAATAAAATATGCAATGCGTATTGGAACGAAAAGATATATAAAGTAAAATCTATTCGACATATAGCTTCACCTTATTGTTCAGCAAAGTTGTAAATTCAATTGTGACGGATGAAACCGCAATAGATTATAAGCTACTGTAAAAAGATACAAAATGAAAATTTATGACATTAAATGAGAATAAGAATATTTTTTAGGTTGACATAGCATTTTTAGTACCTATATTTATAATGAAGCTAACAAAGCTAAATAATAACAAAATTTATAATACCGAGACGCTCAAAATAATGTATTCGCGATCAAACACTTTAAGTAGTAACATTATCGATAAAATTAAAGAAAGGTGAGTTAGTTTTGTTAGGAATAAAATATTTATTATTCTTTTTAAATAAATACAAGGATAAATAAGATATCTGTTAATTTAACCTTAATAAGTCCTTTAACATAGAAATATAGAAACGGTAACGGTTACTTTAAGATCAATAGATGCTAGTAATAAATAAACATAAATCAGACAATAGAATACAAAAGCGTTAGTAATATCAATAAAACACTTGAAAATAGATATTCTTTTCATATCATCGACGAGTGAAGCCTTTATTTATAAGTCTCTATTCGTCATATTTTATGCTCCCTTTTTTTTTATTAACGTGGGGAAATCCATTATGGATACCCACCCTTCCAGGGGAGAGGATGGGCTATGTCCGACTCTCACGGACTAAAACCCCACGGTGTACCGACAGACCGTATTGTTGGGGCGGCAAGGGATCGTTCTAGCTAATCAACCTTGTATAGCCGCCCCAACGGTCCATCCGGCGGAAGGTGGCCGCCGGACTCCTACCTATAGAGAGGCAGCTGGGTACACACCAGTTACCTCTCCTCGTCCGCCAGACCTGTGCAATGAAGGGAAGAGCCCCCCGACTGCATCCCCTCAGGTCCGGCTACGATGGCAGGAGGAGTTGGGCAAAGCGCCGCCTCCTCCTGCCGGTCCTCTGTTGGCGGAGACGGCCACTTAGAGGATCTACCTCGCGGGCCCTCTCCGCCGCCTCCTTTTGCGAGATGACCTCTTCGCAAAAGGAAGCCATTGCTCGCCATGCCTGTTCGCTGCCGAGCATGGCGGAGACCACACTCGGCAGCGACAAATTCCCCTCTACCGCCGCCGCCAGAGTGCGGCGCTGTCTCTCCCACGCAACACACTCAGAAAGCGTGTGCTGCGCGGTGTCTTCCTCAGCGCCGCACTCGTGACAGACGGCGGTCGGCTCCCTGCTAGCGATCCGGTGCAGGTATCACCCGAAACAACCGTGCCCGGTCAGTACCTGCACCAGCCTAAACGTCAGGGAGCTCCAACTCCTCCCTATCCATTCTCGCAGGACCGGGCGGATGGCGTCGACGGTGTACGTCCCGAAGCGCGCGTCTGCCAGGTCCTGCATCCACCTTATTAACGCCCCATCCCTACACTCTCGCCTCTTGGCCTCTATCTCCCTGGGAGCCAGAGGCTCCCCACTACGCTTTCTCGCCGCCGTGAATTCGTACACGGCGGCGAGAACCCCAGCTTCCAGCTCCCAGGGAAGGGAGCCGGCGAGCGTGAAGGCCGCCACTGAGGACACCGTCCGGTACGCCCGGATTGCCCTCAGTGCCACCGTACGCTGCGCTTGCGCAGCGCACGTACGTTGGCGGCACCGAGGGCGTCTGCCCAGACCGGTGCCCCGTAGACGGCCATCGCCCGCATGACTCCCATAAAAAGTCGGCGGCACCCAGCACCCGGCCCCCCAATATTGTGGAGCAGCCGACCGAGTGCCGCCGCCGCCCCAGCAATTCGCGGTCCGAGCCCCGCAAAGTACCAAGTACTTCATTTGGGCCCCCACCCTATCCGGGCGCCCTCCACCATTATGTGGGCCCCAGGTGGTGGCCCCCGCCGAGGCCCGTGACAAAGAATGGCCTCGGTCTTCTCGAGGGCCACCCTGAGGCCCACCCTCCTTATGCGCCTGACCACGAGGGTTGTGGCCATCGTGGCCAGGCGCTCCACCTCCTTCCAGTCTCCCCCCCGGGCTACGACTAGGGTGTCATCTGCGTAACAGATGAGGCGCGCTCCATATGGGAGCACGCCGCGGAGCACCCAGTCGTAGCCCATGTTCCACAGGAGCGGCCCCAGGACCGACCCCTGTGGAATCCCCCTCCTCGTCGCCCGCTGGACCATCCGCCCGTCGCCATCCACGTAGGCGACCTCCCTGTCCTCGAGGTACACCTCCAACAACCGCCGCAAGATACGGGGGCACTCCGAAATAGCATTTAACAGAAACAATAATAGCTATAAATAAAATGACCATAAATTCCTGTATTGATTTACAAAACTCCGCCAAAACGGTTAAATTCCTAGAAAATCTTTTTTTTCAGACAACCTTATCATTATCATCAGAATAAATGAAAACATTTAATAGTAACCCATTATTATTGGCATACAGGTTCCAACAACGTGTAAAATAAAAGGTCGCTGTATATCAAACGATTATAACCACAACAATTTAAATGTCACTTTATTAATATTTCAAAAGAATGCTCTAAACACCAGAGCTTCCGCGCTAATACAATACTTCAAAAGAATGCTCTAAAGGCAAAAGCTACCGTGCTAATATAGTGCAAGATAGGACTGTTGATAAAATATCGATATATCGAAATATCGATATTTTTATCTTAAAATATCGATATTTTTTAGTAATATTTTTTTGGCGATATATCGATATTTTGATATTATAATTTGGATATCGGCGGTCGATATTTTTTTTATTCATAATCATTTCTTTAGCCTTTTTCCACCTAGGTTGAATCGATACATTGTTTTTCTTTTTCAGTCTCCTCAGTCAGATATAATCTCAGAATTCACACCTATTACATATGTTATTTTTACATACTTTATCCATACTTTTTTCGGTTTCCTCTACTTTTATATCTATTCACTTTCATACTTAAAACTATTCTAGTTAAAAGTCTTTCATCTCTCTTTATGACATGCCTGTATCATGTTAACCATTATTTCTCAACTTCTCTGTCACTGGTGATGTTTGCAAACTTTATCTGATACGTTTTTATTCTATCACTTCTAGTTACACCATACATCTTAACAATCGCAGCTCTGCCACGTACAGTTTTTTCTCATCCGTTTCTTTTGTAACATAACCATTTTATACGCCTTCCCCGTGAGTTACAAGGGCATTCGTGGATCGCATAACCTGAACATCTTTCTCCATTTCGTGCATCCTGCATTTATCCTATTCCTTCCGTTATTTTCTACGCTGTCACGTTTTGGATTAATGAATATGAAGCAGGCTAGTAGTAATCGTAGTACCTAGTGAAACAGCTGAACATATGAAATAAATAGTATTTAAAAAATCTCTTGCTGAAAAATATTCATTACCATCAGCCTGTAAGAGAGCCGCTGCAGGGCTACAGACCTTTTCCTGAAAGAATGTATGGGCATAATCACCACACTAGCCCACGGCGTATTGGCAATTTCAAACTCTGAGAAAACCACAATTTTTTTTTTTTTTTATTGAAGCACGACAAAGTGACTGCACTATGCCTGATGGTAAGCATAGTACAATCCAAAAACAGTGGCGACCACCGCGAGACAGATCATCCATCGTCGGTCGCCGCTGTCATGCCGGCCATAATGACGAAAGTCACTCGGTACTGGATATGCACAGGCTGATCCCGAAACGCGACGCGCAAAAGCGAGTCACTATGACGGGTTTTTTCGCCATATGCATGGTGGTTGCGACCCAGTCGGGCTGTAAAACCCTACCACCCTGCTATCGCCATTGCCTCGTTCGTTGATCAGCAGGGTGCACCACGTGCAGGTGAGGTTGGCTTGGGTGTCTCAAGTCTTAAGATGTTACTCGACACCCCTTACACCCCAAATTGCACGTACAATTGTACGTTTTCTCACATATAGTAATATTACCAGAACATTTCTCGGGCTCAGGTTTTCTCACGGGGTTTTCCTTGACCGTCAGACGATACTGTTACCAATTTAAATTAGTAAGTGTACGCGAATTTTGTAAAATTCATTATTACACACAGGGGTTCGATACAGCAGACATCGAAATGTTATTCTACTAGTGAAACTAGTAGACTACCACTATTTAAAAAACTTGGTAAATGATGGACTGAAAAATATTGGTACATATAATTATTTTAGTACCTGGGCGACCGAGCCTAGCACGGTTCTTTAAAAACATATTTAAATTAAGATAAACTGTTAGGTTTGCCTCACAAAATTAGCATTTTGTTACCAAAAAAAAGAGAAGGATATTTCTTTTGCTGTCACTCGGATTCGAACTGGGGTTACACGGATTTGCGATGCAACAGATCAGATCGATCTGAGCTATTTTTGTTTTAACAGCGGCGGCGAAATTTACGTTTATATTCTAGCTTCATTGCCTGAAAACTAAGTATTTTTTTTTTTCTATAAATAAAATCTAGCTAGATCGATTTATCGTCCCCGAAACTACCTACGTACTAAGTTTGACGGAAATAGATGACGGCGTTGCCGAGATCCTGAATATATACAAATATAAAAATATACAAGAATAGCTCATTTAAAGGTATTAGATAGATTTAGATAAAACAATAATGATGACGATTATCAATATGATTGAATGACGTTTGTGCAAGTGGCTCTTAGAACTGTACTGTTATATTTTAAAACATATATGGTATAAACTATACAAATATATTGGATTAAAAACTGTAAATCAATGTTAAGCTGAATTACATTTTTTTGACATAGCCGATATATCGAAATATCGATATTTTTTTCCAATATATCGAGTTCCGATATTGATATTTTCATAAATATCGATATATCGAAAATCCGATATTTTTTAAAATATCAACAGTCCTAGTGCAAGACTGCCCCGAGTCAAAGCACGCACGGGCTTATATGGCTGGCTACTCCTACCCCACCATAAGGCGTGGCTTAAGCTTGGCTAGATAGCGCTACTGGCGGGTAGGGTAGTTGTATGGCTTGGCTTGGCTATGGCGATACTTCCGGCGGCAGCACTAGTCATTAGGCATTAGTACTTCCGGTGACAGTACCGTAGCGCGGTACGGACTTCCGTTTGTTACACTCGGCCATCCTGCAATGATTGCTCCCGCAATCGTAATAAAAATGACTTAGGTTAATGAAAGCATTGACAAAACCAAGAGATCTATGAGGTCTTCAGTTTCAACTTGTTCGTCTGTACTACTTCCGCTACCAGACATAGGTGCAACACTCCTATAAGGTCTAATTGCATCTGCAGAGACGAGCCCTGTGAATTTCTTGTATCCCCTTATCCCCTTTAAGCTTCTAATTTTATATCTGTCATTACCCAACACCCTAATAACTACATAAGGCCCTGAATAAATATCATCCAGCTTAAAATTTACTTTGCCAGCACTACTGGCGGGAGCCTGCTTCCAGAGCACAAAGTCTCCTAACTTATAGATTATACTACTCTTTCGTTTCTTGTCGTACTGTCTTTTCATCCTAGCGCTGGCCAATTTATTGCGAGCTGCGGCCTTAGTACGCCTAGCATGTACAGGCACACTTTCCTGGCCAGGGATAGATACATCGCATATAGATCTTCCCGATTGAGCAAACATTAAATCGTACGGTTTATACCTTGTTGATACATTTATAGTATTATTGATACCCTATATAATGTTAAGCAAACTGCTATCTCAGTCATTCCCCGCCTCGCTAGGTTCAGTAGCTCTTAACGCATCTAAGATAGTACGGTTTGTTCTTTCTAACTGACCATTCGCTCGCGGACAAGCAATTGTACATAAGGTGTGTCTAAACTGTTTTTCTACCGAGAACCTCTTGAAGTACCTACTCGTAAAAGCCTTTCCGTGGTCGGAGACTACACGCACAGGAAATCCAAATAGGCAGAAAATCTTTTTTAAAACGCGTATAGTTTCAATGGAATTTATTGTGTGGGTGGGCTCAACTATAACAAATTTAGAAAATGAATCTGTGAGTACTAACATGTACTGATACCCTTTTCTGGTTTTACAAAAGGGTCCGAGGTGGTCAATGTGTATCATTTTCATTGGTTCTGTTCTTTCTACCTGACCATTCGCTCGCGGACAAGCAATTGTACATAAGGTGTGTCTAAACTGTTTTTCTACCGAGAACCTCTTGAAGTACCTACTCGTAAAAGCCTTTCCGTGGTCGGAGACTACGCGCACAGGAAATCCAAATAGGCAGAAAATCTTTTTTAAAACGCGTATAGTTTCAATGGAATTTATTGTGTGGGTGGGCTCAGCTATAACAAATTTAGAAAATGAATCTGTGAGTACTAACATGCATGTACTGATACCCTGTTTTGGTTTTACAAAAGAGTCCGAGGTGGTCAATATGTATCATTTTCATTGGTTCAGTAGGTTTTGGTATGGGGTGTAAAGTACCTTCCCTCTTACCATGATCTCCCTTACCATAAGAACAGTGAAGACAATTTGTAACATACTTTTTAATAAATCTCGACATTTTTGGGAACCAGAAATTCGCCTTAATTATCTCTGTACAACGTTTTAGACCCACATGACCGATGTCATCATGGTACATTTGCAAAATTTTCTTACGAGCGGAATGCGGAACTATTAGGCGATTACCATTTACTGTTTTACGATAGAGCCTATCGTTGATTAGAGCGTAATTGTTAACTATATCGAGGTCGGTGCACCCACTGTTTATCAATCCTATAATACTCTTTAACTTTTCGTCTTGGCATTGTAACGTATAGAAACAATCTGCTACCTCTAACCGATTGATTTCGATACTATCAATAACCTGTTCAGAACCTCTAAAATTTGCCGTATTCAATTCACTCGCAACCGGGTCCGACTTAACGCGTCTACGTGTCTCATTCGCTCCCCGGGTCTATGGTCAATTTCGAAATCGTAATCCTGAATCAAAAGCCACCATCTAGCAATTCGGGGAACTAAATCGCGTTTTGTCAACGTAGCGCGTACCGCGGTACAATCTGTAACTATGCGAACATGTTTTCCGAAGACATAAACACGAAATCTGCGTAGTGATTCGACAACCGCTAACGTTTCGAACTCGGTAACTATGATAAAAGCTTCACGGGTTGTAACGCGACTAAAGTAAATTACAGGGCGTAAGGTACCCCCCTCTGTTTGTTTTTGCATCAAAATTGCGGCGATACCTAGTTTGCAAGCATCCGTGTGAATTTCTAACGATAGAGGAGGGTCAAAAATAGCCAAAACCGGTTTACTACATAATTTATCTTTAAGTGTATTGAAGCTTTGCATCTGTTCGTCACCCCAAACCCACGGGACATTTTTCTTAGTTTGTTCAGTGAGAGGACGGACAATAACTGCAAAATTAAATAGGAACTTCCGAAAGTAACTACAGACCTATAAACTGCCTAATACCATGTACATTACGAGGGGTTGGGAACTGAGATACGGCTCTTAGTTTTAAATCACCTGGTTGAAATTGATATCGGTCTTTAAGAATGCTTCTCTGACTCGACGCCACATCTATAGATGGCTTATATAAGTCGTCTAAGAATGCTAGGATCTCAGTTTTACCTAACGACTCTACGATTTTATTTACTAGACGCATAAAAACTGATGGGGCATTTGCTAATCCGAACGGTACACGTGTATACTCGTAATGACCATTTGGGGTTACGAACCCAGTTTTGTGAGTATCTTCGGGACTTTTACTGATCTGGTGATAACTTTGGGCCATATCTAACGAAGTGAAGTAGTTTTTACCTGCTCGTCAATATTAGGCAAAAGATATCTATCGCGTATTGTGATAGCATTTAATGCCCGGTAGTCAAAAAACGATTTGCATTTGAACTAATTTTGAACACCCCAAGTCCCTCGTATCATGTGCAAAGCAGTCACTGTATTTAGTCAATAACGAGATTAGTTCCGCACGCTCATTTATACTTATGGGACCGATATCTAAAGAATCGAACTTCGTATGGCTACTTATACCGAGAATGGATTCTGACGTGTGGCATAGGCGAGAATTTAGGCAAGAGTTCCGACTAGACTTTAGGCAAGAGTTTACATTACGAACCTCGCAAATCGGCACCTCCTCGCAGCTGTCGGCTCTTGACAAGACAGTGCCCGCCTCCCAGTTGACGTCCTCGGTACCAGTATTCACAACCTTCAGGTAACCTTGACGGCCGCGAAAGTGTAGCCGGCAAGGAGTAGGAGACACCTTGCAGTTCATAATGTCGAGCTTGGGAAACCACTTCGTTGTTGTCGTAGTTTCCAAGTACGTGCACCTTGATGATAGAGGTCCCGGGCGGTAACCTATCCTGGCAGGTAGTAGTCACTTTGAAATGACTGTTTCTTTCGGCTGCATCCATGGACACTGGGAAATCCGTTTAACGGTTTCAAGTGTGGCTGTCCCGTTTTTGATGGTTAATGATACCCCATCGCTATTTATGATAGGCTGGCCGATCAAAAAGTTTACCTCGTTCATATTCACATCTGTTAGATGAGCTTTGCAAAGCATGTCAACGTCGTCAAGTTGCAATCGAAACTGAACTTCACCCTTGCTAGCGATGACATCACCATTGAATCCCTTGAGCGAGATGTATGCTGGCTTAACCTCCAAGTTAAGCAGTTTTGAGACATCTGTATTGAGCAAGTTAACTTGACTACCCGTGTCCAAGTAAAACTTTACATAGACTCCGTTGATTTTAGAGGACTTCTTGTTTGTTGTAGTTCTGAATAAGCTTTATCTAACACTGGTAGTTGCGTCGCAGTTAGACTTAAGGTTACTGGGACAATGTGGAGCTATGTGACCTTGTACCCTACACTTAAAACAGACGCGTTGGTCGGCCATGTGACAGTTCCGTAATAGATGACCAGTGTTTTTACAGCGCGGACAAGGATGCATCTCAACGTCAATTAACACCCGTTTGTCCGCCTGGCGGGTATTTTCCTTAGGCGTGCGGGAACTATATTCTGAAGTTTGATGCGGAGATCGATAGACATCCAAAGCAGATAGAAACCCTTCGTACAACTCCTCGGGTCGAGTGCACTGGAACGCCCTCGCATTGGATTGCAGGGCAGAAGGTAGACCTCTGATCACGCATGATACTGTAGCGGCATTTGACAGTTTACAACGGAAGCACATGGCAATTTTCTCTTGAAAATACTTGGTCATGCTCTCAGCAGGCAGTTTTTTCCTATTAAGCATTTCTTCCAAAATGGTTGCATAATCACGATGCTTAGCTTCCCACGAGTAATCGTATTCTTCCAGACGATTATACCATTTACGTGCTTGACCTCTTAGCTTGTCTTGCAGGTGGAAGGACTTCGTATTTCCGTCCCAGCTGTGGATGTCGCCAAGTTGATCAATCTTCTTAAGCCAAGTTGTCACAGTGTAATCTTCGTTTTCTGGATCAAACTCAGGGATCAAGGATGCAGCTTGGTGTTTCTTGGGTGGCTCGTCATCCAGAACCTGTATGGCCTTATGTATCTCTTGTTTTATGAGACTTTTTAGCATTTACCTCGCAGGTGGTGTGGTTGTGCCATCAGATTCATGGTCGGCGTCAGCAGGACCTGGTCTATTGGTTGATGATTCCATGTACCAGTCACATGGACGGGAACGCTTAAAAGCCGATGCTTGACGGGTCTTCATCGTGGTTTTGATTTTATCCCACTTCTGACTTGTAACAACGTGTAAAATAAAAGGTCACTGTATATCAAACGATTATAACCACAACAATTTAAAACTTCAAAAGAATGCTCTAAAGGCAAAAGCTACCGTGCTAATATAGTGCAAGACTGCCCCGAGTCTTTTTTTTTTCCCTCGAACTGACTACGCTATTGACCTGGCAAGGTCTTTACAGCTTCACCGGACTACTAAGGCGAGCGCTTAAGGCACTCAGCCTATTTTATTTTTGGTAACTACAAGGGTGCACGGCACACCTCGGCTTGGCCGTTACCTCGAAAAACCCGATCTGACCTAGCTAAACTAAGCTAAACTATACATGTATCCATTTTTGGATCATGCAATTAGAATTGCATGATACAAAAACACAACATGTAATTCGAAAGGAGGTAAACTAAATCTATTCGATTCAGTTCGATAAGGGAAAAGAAGTTAACAAAAACAACCCTTCCACAGATGTGTGAGGTGCGTGTCTGAGTAACTGTGTATGTGTAAGATCGATGTGGGTGTGTACTGTATCGCGAGACAATATCTTTGTGGTTACCCGGGTAACCACGGACAAAAATACTGCCAGGATTACGCGAACAAACAATGTGCGGGTAAGAAAACGAGAGCTCTCTGCCTGAGACGCACGAGACAGAGATTCGCGATGTGGCCGGCCACAGAAAATTTAAAGAGAGATCGAATTTACAGCTTAAACGAACGACGCCGGCGTCGGGATCTAAAAATAGACAAGTGATATTATTATTTGCCGATTTTAGGGGAAGAGAGACGTAAACATACGAGTTTACTCTTTCTTATATTGAAAATTATTATTTTTTCGCGACGGCGGCACGGGCCAACCGCTGTATCGTTGCCGCAATGGCGGGAAACTTCGCGATCGCGCGAATGGGGCCCTGTTTGGGGTCGTTTGCGACCTCGTCGTAAGCTGAGATCTCGGAGATCTCATGGAAGACTAATAACTGGGCGGACCAGTCCATGCCGGAGAGAGAGACAGCGGGGTCAGCCTGTGAGGGCTTCACGGGGCCTGAGAGGCCCGCGCGGGGAGAGGGGCTGCGTTAGGCGCTGAAGCGGACGCTGCCGGCGTGCGTGACGGGCGCGGTAGGCTCGGAAATGCCTGTCGACGCCCTGGAAGGCGAAACCTGCCTCGTGTATCGGGGTTGTCTTGAGCGCGGGGCGCGGGGACAACCGCGATAATTCGCGGTGTGTCCCACGCCGCGGCACAAGACGCAACTCAGAGGCGTCTTTGGCACTTTCGTGCCACGGACGTTGGAGATTTTCGAGTGCAGAGGGCCCTCGGAGTCTGAGGGGAGGACTGAAGGTCCTACTTCAGGAGCGCCGCGAAAGAATTTCCCTCGAGGTTTTCTTCCGTGGCAGCAACGAGCGTGGGCACTGGACCGCCCCTAAAGTAGTCCATCTGACTACAAAAACGGTCATACTCTGTGATGACGTCGGGACAAAATTTGGAGATAAACTTCCGAAACCGCGCGGACTCGCGCTGTTCGGAGGTGAGGTGGGCCATAGCGGGGTCTGAGGAAGGGTGCGGGGCGGGGAAGACATGTAAAACCTCCCTGCCAGAGGGGCAGGGGGCGCGCCTTTTTGACTTTAACGGACTCCGGAGTCCGGGCCAAAAGGAAACTGTGGGCGAAGTGCAATGCCTCACAGGGGACCTACAGTGCCTAGGGGGAGGCCCTAACACTTCTTTCTTCGGCTGCAGACGACACGGAGCTCGAACCACGAAGCGCTGGACTCCCTGGAACGCGAACCGGCGACACGCAGCACACGCACGCGGGACGCACTGAAAAGTGCGATTATAATTGCACCGAAAAGTGCAGTTTGCTGCGTTCTGAAAAGAACGCCTTACGATTGATTCCTTTGAACGTCTCAAAGAAACGTGAAAGTAACTAGCGTACCGAAATACCGAGCTTCCGTTGTGAATGCACGAACGCGTAAACACGTCGCGAACACTGAACGAAAAATCGAACGAAAACTCGAACAAAAATCCACAACGGAAGAGCACTACGCACGCGTCCGACCCGCACGGCGCCACGAATCGGAATCCACTGCCCCGAGTCTTCTCGGGGTCGTCTCGTGCCCTCGCCCCCCCGCAGGGGGTGGAGGGTGCGGGGAAACGGTGTCAGGGTTGCCCCTCTGACCGTAGTCTCACACGGCTCCCGTAATTACGGGAGCGTCTTTGCTTGTTCTAGCTCGCTGTTGAGCGGGCTTAGGGCTTCATAGACTGTGACTTGGTGACTATGGTTCTCTTGGGTTTTCCTCTGGGCAGTCCTCTGAGTTTCCCGGCTCTCCACTTTATGGAGGGCTTCTAGGGCTCTCAGGCATCTTTCGACGGCTTCTAAGTTGTCTGCTTCAGCCAAGGTCTTCAGAAAGGCATTGCGGACTATCTGTGTGGACCCTCCAGTCCCGGTTGGCTGCTGGGAGGCTTCCGGAGCTTCGCGGGTTGTCTTAGGGCGGTGTTGTTGCTGCTTCTTTGCATGGCTTCTCGGGATGGGATTGTTGGCGGGGGCCATAAGGCTCGCACCCGCCGACTCTTCAACCATCTGCGGCGCTGCTGTTCTGCGTACTTCCTTGTGCCCAGCGTCACCAGACCGGGCCGCGGTTCCCGCTCTGCGGTTACGCTTTTCCCGGCGGAATACAGGACAGTCGCGGGCGTCATTTGCAGTGTGCGGCCCCCCGCAATTGGCGCAGGTTGCCGGCACATCGCGTGGGCGGTCGCATTCTTTTGCAAAGTGCGGTCCTCCGCACCTTACACAGGCTATCGGGCGGTGGCAGCCGGAACTGCTGGCATCGATGACACTGTGCCGGCCCCCTCCGCCCCCGCCAAGCTTCTATTGTTGTCTTCATGTGAAGGAGCTCGCTTACTTCATATATGGCCGGTACGAGGCCAGGAGATCTTTTTAGAGAGACATGGAAGACGCACCCTGTTCTTCCTCCTCTTCCTTTTATCGGACAGGCAAATTCCGGGTCAAAGCCCTTCTCGCGAAGGGCTTCGGAGATCATGTCTGGGTCAGTATCAGTTGGTAGGCCGCGAAGCGGCCTACCGGCATTTCTCTGTGGGCGGTGAGTAGGCGAACCAGCTCACGCCCTCCATTTGTTTCAGGTACTCATACGCCCTCCATTTGTTTCAGGTACTCATAGGTTGTGGTGTACTGTAGGTCAACCGGGAGGAAACGCACTCCGTTTCCGTAGGCGAAGACGTTCGGCCCACGCCCCAGCTTGTCCGCCAATCTTTCGAGGTGTACCGGCCAACTGACCGGGCCCTCTGCGACGATCGGCTGGCAGCGTCGCCGGCTGGCTTGGCTAGGATCGAGGGCGTTCGTTCCCAATTGGGTTTTCATTTCAATCTGCGACGTCACTGCCGCAGCGTAAGTTTTCTCTGACGGTGCGGGTGCAGGCGACAGTGGCGCCACGGGGTTCTCGACAGGTATAGCCGTCAACTCGGATTGGGGATCCGTAGGGAGTCTTGAATGGGGCGCTAGTGGCGCCCCCCGACTCTCAGCGGGTAAAACCGCAATCTTTCACAGGCGATGCATCTTGACTACGCGACGAACGCGTGGGCGGATCAAACATACCCGGGGGCTGAGCCCGGGCGGCCTTTCGCGGCGGAGCTGGCGCAGGCGCAACGGGCACCTGCGTCGCTAGATGTTCGGTGCGGGGTGGGAGCGATTGCTGGGGCTCAACCGTTCGCGGCTTTTTCAGGTCTGGCGACCGGGCTTCAGGCGATAAGTGCACGGCGATCTCGTCGGGGTACGCGACGTGCCCTGCATCGGGATCGCTGCGTTTCCGACGCAGCGCTCGACCGAGCGGGCTAGCCTGACTCTCGGGAATCAGGGGAATCTCGAGAGTGAGCCTCGAGCGGCGCTAGCGAGCGCGGCTGCGTCTGCGGCGGCGGGTTCTTCGCCGCTCATTGCGGCCTCCTGAAGGCGCAGATACAGCGCCATCCAGCGCGTCATCCCTACAGTCAGGACCCCGGCTGTAATCAACTCTGCGATAGTGAGCAAGTCAATCGTATGCCTCTATGCGGTGGTCGTCGTGCTTGAATCGGCAAGTTCCGTTGGCAAGCTGGTGGTCGTACGTCTTGATGACGTAGACCGCGGTGGTCGTCTCAGTCTACCTCCTTGCGGGGGCGGACGAGGAAACTGCTCGAGGCGTATTGCTTCTTCCAGTGGCTGATCCAGCGATGCCCGTGAAAACGGGCATGTCCTTAGGTTGCCCTTATGGGCTATTGGTGACGGGTCGTGGCCTCCTGTCGGTGGTCACAGGCTTCTGCTCGGGTGCAAGTATGCGGGCGTCACAGAGGTGAAGTGCCACCTTGAAGTCTCCACACTTGGCAGTTCGTCTGCGGAATCGGATTACTCGCATCCTTTCGAACGCGGGGTCTTCTTATTTGGTCTGAGCTTCAGTGCGGGAGGGTCGTTTGCAGGCGCCATAAGACTTCCTGCGGGTGACTCCTCGACGTCTCTTCTTGGAAGAGGAGCAGGCTGCCTCGCCTTCCTGGTGCCACCTGACCTGGCGATGGTGCTTGCTCTCGTTTCTCGCTTCCCTCCTGTACACCGGACATAGCGTCGCGTTGTTGGAGGGGTGGGCACCCCCGCAGTTTATGCAGGTCGGCGGTTCTTCTAGTGGTCGGGCGCATTGATGCGCGAAATGCGGGCCTCCACATCGCACGCATGCGAGTGGGCGGTGGCAGTTGTGGGAGGAGTGCTGGAACTGCTGGCACCGGTAGCATTGTGCCGGGCCTCTCTTCCCACGCCATCCTTCGATGCTCACTTTCAAGTGAAGCAGCTCTTGGATCTCATAGATCGCGGGTATTGTTTCTGGCGTCCGTTTTAGAGCGCAGAAGAAAATGCTCCCAGGTCTTCCTCTGCGTCCTTTTATTTCCCGCGCGAGCTCCGGGTGCAGTCCCTTCTCTCGGAGCGCTTGAATGACTTCGCACGGGTGGGTCTCTTCGATGAGGCCGCGGATAGCGACCTTAAGGCTGCGTTCGGTGGGGGCGGAGTAGGTGAACCACTTCACCCCTTCTTCCCATTCGAGCTTTAAGAGATAATCTCTGATTATCCGATTCTCCATGGGCTCCGTCGCGATGAACCGGACTCCATTCCCGAATGGTCTTGCGTTTGGAGATCGCCCTAACATTTCCGCCAACCGTTTGAAGTGTTCTGTCCATCTGGGCAGATACTCCACGACGATCGGCGGGAAGCGTAGGCGAGACGTCATTAGTGTCTCTGGTTGCGGTCGTGGGGCTACTGTCGAGGTACTCGGAGTCCTTGTTGCAGTAGTGCCTTCTGGTGTCGTCGGGTTCCGTAGGGGCGCTGCTGTCATGGCGACCGGGGCTCTCGTCGCGGTAACGCCTATATTAACAGCAGGCAACGTCATTTTTTTGCGCGACGGGCGCGCGTGCTTCGCGGGCGCGGCTGAGGGCTGCTCGCGGGCAACCTTTCGCGGCATAGTGGGCGCTGGTGCGGGGGCGGGCACCGGCGCTACAGAGCGTTCTGAGGCGGCGCGTGGCGGGAGCCTTCGCGCGGGCTCGACCGTCCTCGGCTTTTTCTGATCCGGCGATCGGGCGTCTGAGGCGTGTGGCGGTTTCGCGGATGTCGCGGTAGGCTCCGCATCGGGCTTATTTGGTTGTCCGGAATCCAAGGTGGATCGAGATTTCCACGGGCGGCGCGTACAAGCGCCACCGTGTCTTCGGCAGCTGGTTCTTCGCCGTTATGCGCGGCCTCTTGGAGTCGCAAATACAGCGCCATCCAGCAGGTCATCCCCGTCGACAGTGCCCCAGCTGAAATCAGCTGGGCGAGAGCGATCATGTCGCCCTCGAACGCATCTGCCGGCGTAGGCGGCCCGCTGGGCGACCTCTGTGGAGTCTCTAGAGTCCGTGGTTGCGGCGTGGGCGTATCAGTACGTGATCGGAGTCCATGGGGAGAAGCGGTGGTTGTCGTTCTGGCAGCGGCAGGATCAGTAGGCAGGCTCGGGGTCGTACGTCTCGAGGAAGTCGATGACGTGTCGTACGTCTCGAGGAAGTCGATGACGTAGTGGAGGCGTCGTTTGCACGTCGCCTCGACGAAGTCTAAGTCGACGTAGCGGCGCTAGAGCGACGCATCGTCGCGCAGGACTAGCGGGGTCGCGGAGCTTCTGGTGTAGGTGTCCTCGTGCGCACTTGACGACGGAGCGTGTCCTGATGACGTAGAGGCGTCGTGTTGGCCCTGAAAAGGACCTTTTTTGGTTCTCCCCGTTGCCGTCGCCGGTCGGGAAGAGGTAGCGCTGGTGCGGCGCATCGTCGCGCAGGACAAGCGTTATCGCGGAACTCCGGTGAACGTCCTCGCGCGCGTGACGACGGAGCGAGTCCTGCCCCGAGTCAAAGCACGCACGGGCTTATATGGCTGGCTACTCCTACCCCACCGTAAGGCGTGGCTTAAGCTTGGCTAGATGGCGCTACTGGCGGGTGGGGTAGTTGTATGGCTTGGCTTGGCTATGGCGATACTTTCGGCGGCAGCACTAGTCATTAGGCATTAGTACTTCCGGTGACAGTACCGTAGCGCGGTACGGACTTCCGGTTGTTACAAATATTTGTTGAAGAAATACCTAGAAGCCCAAGAGAGAAAATTTTACACCAGAATTTACGCAACATGTTGCAAGAATTTTTGTACAAGCACACGCTGCTATAAAATTGATAACCAATATCTTATTATTTAGAATTAAAATTACTGAAATACCCTTTAAACGATTTTTGAAATGTTAGTTATTGGTTTTTGATTATAAATTCAGAAGTTATTTTTTAATACTATTATGTTTTCTTTATTACAGTGAATTGTTTATCTATTTCATTTATGTTATCGATCATATGAACTACGTATAATTATGTGATTCATTAAAACATTCCTTGTTATATCATTTAATTAGGTATTTATAAAAATACGTAGAAAAAAAATTATTTAATATACAAAGTATTTTGGATTATATAAATATTTAGACTGTATAAATGTTATTATTGTACACTAGTAAATATGCGATACATATATATACTACAAAAATAACTCAAGATATTGTTCTAATTTCATTACTTTAAACGTTCCAATTTGTAACTAAAATAAAATTTAAATTTTATAGTTTTTTTTTTTGTTTCACTATCTACACTCTATAACTCTTTGACGTTAATCAATTACAATAATGTAGGTCAAAAAGTATTCTCAGCAAAAACGAATTAACATTGCAAACCAACTCTGTTGCTAAGCACGATTTGTCAGTGTCCAACGGCAGAAAAAAAGTAAGTATAACGCGAGTAAAACTGCAAAGTACAGCTAGTTAAATAATAGTACCTGGACGACCGAGTCTAGCGCGGTTTGAAAAAAATAAAATAAATTGTTAGGTTTGCCTCACCAAACTAGCATTTAAAAAAATATCAAAAATAGATATCTCTTTTGCTCTCACTCTGATTCGAACTGGGATTAAACGGATTTTCGAAGGAGCCGATTTCCACCTGAGCTATTTTTGTTTTGACAGCGGCGACGAAAGATAATTAGAATGGAAGTTATTTTTAACTTTATGGTAGATTTCTTTATAATCTACACACCTACATAAAATGTATATCAACACATTATTGGAAATAAAAGTGAAAATAATTTACTATCGTGAATGTCAAATGTATTATTGCCAAAATAAAAAGTAATTACAAATACAGCTGTATAATGTTTATTTTGAAACATTACCTGTTTATCATAGAAATTACTAGAGCGTGACGAACGTACGCTTTTATGATTTTAACTATAAACATTTTGTCACCTAACTAGCTGATACTCACGACTTTGTCTGCGTTGTTTATTATCTTAACAATATGTTTTGCATACAGATGGAAAACAGAAATAAATTAAAATATTGCCTGCTTGCAAAATTTGTTTGTAAATAATGTAAACCATTTACCTCATCGCTCCTGTGCATGCGCACTACACCGTTTATCCCACTTAACACATTGCTAGAAAAATGTGAACATAATGTATTTAGTAGCTTTTGCGAGACGCGTGCATTACCGCAGACTTCTATTATTTTATTAATATAGAGAGATAAATTATTTGTCGACATATAAAAATTGAGGCTAAAAGATAACATGATACATTATTTGCATAAAACTAATGTTTACGTGAGTTTTATTAGTAAGTCCTTGTATTCATGATGAAACTAAATTGATTGATAGAGCAAATGTCAAAATTAATTTAACACCCTACATTTCATTATCTAAGTTTCTTTTAATCGGAGTAAGGTCTGTGCGAGTAAGATGTCTGACTGATGATAATGTATATACAGGTAAATAAAAATTTCAAGCTCTGTATTAAAAAACGGCCATTGCCAGCATTGTGATTTTTTTGTACATTTAAAACTTCTCTGCTACAATTCAGCTAAAGCCGTAACTGAAAAATATATATAACCTAGAGAATGGATGAATCTAAACATAAAACAAACACTATTATGAGTACTAGAAAGCTTATAAGCGAATTAACACATTGTTTACATTTTCTATTTTATTTATACCTGCAACTTCCTAACAACATCTTTAATGTTTAAAGGAACAACATAAAAAAAATTGAAATCTAAATAATGCTTTGCTTACAAAAACGATTTTAAGCAATATTATCCTTTTACTAACCCTCTTCTGCACATGCGCAACACAACTGAAGTTCATTTGGACCATAATGGGATTTTAAATATCAGTAGGTACATCAGAAAAATATCCTTGAAAATTACCCAAAAATTGCGATAATTTTGATGAAATATTTTTGTAGACCCGGACAGAACCGGATTTTTATGTAATTTGGTCTGTTGATTTGAACGATCTGATTCTAAAGCTTAGTTGGACCATTACTCTTAGAAAATCTAAGTAAATAATAAAAAATTGTCGGTGATAGAGCCATGCTGAAGCTATAACTAATTTTAGCATGAATGAGTCGACTCGTCCGGGATAGTACCACCCGAACCATAGAAAACCGACCTGAAGTAACACTGCTTGCATTGCTGCGTTTCGTTTAATTAGTGAGAATACCTCACCCTCTCCCTTCCGACCCTCCTCCATCACTCTTCCCCACTAACACAGGCTGACAACGCACTTGCGGCTCTTCTGGTGTTGCTGTTGTTTATGGACGATGGTGATCACTTAACATCAGGTGGCCCACATGTCGTTTGCCTCCTATGATGTAAAAAAATCCGATAACATTGCAAAAAATTGCATTTGTATAAATAGACTCTATTTATTATACAAGATTGAATACGTTTCTTTTATTTCTAATGAATGATATAGAAGTGTAAAATCTGAAAATGTCATATATTTTTAAAAATTCAAAAAAATCATACATTTAATTGCAATTTTTAGCAATTTTCAAAGATTGTGTGCAATTTACAGATATTTAAAAATGCTTATGGTTCAAATAAACTTTAGGCTCGGAATCAGCGGATCCAAACACATGAAAATCATAATTCGTCTAGTTCCACAAATGTTTTTTTTTTTTTTTCATTACAAAAACATACAATTTGTAGTTTATTGCACCTTACTTTATTTCGAGGGTGTATGGTCCAAACTGACTCCAGTTCCGGATTCAGCGAGTCGGAAATAAATGTCGGTAGGTAGATGGCATCAAACGTTAATCAACATCATTATCAACTTTACTTAGACCGTATCGAAAATATTCAAAGACGTTTTACTATAGCTTGTTTATCAGGTTCTATAAAATTTGCTCCGTATAATGATAGACTGAAAGAAGTTAAACTGAAATCTTTGTACAATAGAAGAATTATGTTGAACATGACCTTTTTATACAAACTTTTCAATAACCACATTGATAATTCAGAACTTTTGAATCGATTTAATATTAATGTGCCTTCCAGATTACCTAGATTTCCTGTCTCTTTATTTGGTCACAAAAGCTACAGAACCAATTTAGGTCATTTCTCCATCGTTCCCAGACTTTCTCGACAATATATCGACCTTGTTAAAAAAGATCACACCATAGACTTATTCAGTAATTCCCTATCTAATTTCAGATCTAAAATTAGTTTTTTATTTAATTAATTTCTGCAGGATCTTTTTTCCTTAATTTTTAAGTTATAGATTATCGAATTGTTTTATTTTATTATCTTCCTAATTTTTTTTTTTTCATAATTGTTTCTTTTACTTTTATTGTCTTCCGCATCGTATCTTTTATTCATAAATGCTGTAGTCAACTGTAAATAGTGACATAAATAATTTTTTAAGTATTCGCATGTATGTTTTTTAGTTTTTTATTTTATGTTACTGTTGTTGATTCTATATGTTAAATAAATAAATAAACGTACAAACCGCTTTTTTGTTGTGTACTGGTGTCATGAATAGGTAATCATTATTCATTTAAAATGTGAATGTAATCGTCTTAGTAATAAACTATTGTATCATTACTTTTACACTGGTACTTGCTTACCTGTTTATATATTAATAGGCGAATATAATTAATTTGTGTCGTATATGTTATTCAGTCCTTCCAGTAAAGAGCTACACAATGTACGTCAATGGAGAGCAGCGCACTAATAACATACCTCTACATATGAATTTTGGAAAGTATTTATTAGCTAACCTTCGTCTCAAAAATCATGAAATTGCAATCGTAAGTTTGAAAAATTACCAAATTTCTAATTTACTAACTAAATACTAAAATTTCGTAATAAGTACTCGGGGTCTACCTTAAGAATTACAGGCGTTTTTGAAGAAGCAATCGACGTGTTATTTGAATTCATGTTATTAATATACGAGAAATATGTTTTTCTTTTTATTTTGAAAAGCGCGAACGTTCTACTTTCAAAATTTGTCGATATATATTTGGCCAGTATTCAAAAATTAATAATAAAAGGGGTCCTAGCAAATTTGCTTATCGACAATCACTAACGCAAATAGAAAACGGAAAAATGTATGGAGATGCCATATTTGAACGCTATATCACGTGACAATCAGCAACTGGGCTAGGCCCCGAGGCTGTGACAGAACTTGTGACCCTATTAAGTATAATAATTTCTAAAACTCTTACTGATATTTTTTTTTGGTATTCAATTTTAGATTAAAATACTTCTTTTGAAAATAAAAAAAAAACTTCTATTATTTCTAAAGTGATTGTTTACAGTTTTTATAGCATATCAATTTAGTAATAATAAGTACTTTCTTTACACAAGATTTTCATTAAATTAAGTTGGAATTCGATCATAGCCACATTTTCAGTATAGTTTGTATGAAATATAATAAAAAAATTAAATACACTTTACATTTTTACCACAAAATGTTTTAAAAATAGTTTTAAAACATTTTTTTAATTGAAAGTAACATTGAAATGGTTAGAATGAATCGTAATTTTAAGCTACCTGTGATCCAAATCTTATCAAAATTGCTTATTTTAAAATTACACATTAAATGGATATAGATTAACATAACAAAATGTTGTATAGAGGTTTACAATGAAATATAGAGGTGAAAAAATAGTGCTACGAGTATATATTAACCAATACTTTGTTTTTATATAGGAAAATCATGAAACTAATGAGAAACTCTCTTATAAAGTTTTAACTCAAAATGCTGTTAATTATTCGTCATACTTAAAAAGGTTAGGTGTTGGTAAAGGTGATACGGTCGCAATAGGTTCTGAAAAACGCATCGAGATCGTACAAACAATAATTGCAGTCTTGTTAACGGGAGCGACCTGCACTATTTTTTACTCTACTGATGGTCGAGGTAAAATACTATATTATCGTATACAGTTGCTTTTAATACATTTCGATTACTTAAACAATTATTCTGTTTTTAGCGGATTTTAGGCACAAGATGACTGTAGCAGAACCAAAATATTTCATTTCCTCAAAATTATTTTGGGCAACTTACAAAGATATACTAAAGAGTTTCATATGTATTGAAAATATATTAACGTTTGACGAAGGATTTGAATCGGTAGCTTCAATTAAAAGTATGATAACTATAGATGAAGACGTAAATAAATTTGAGCCCAGCCACGTACAGGGCCATATAGATACAGCTCTCATCCTCTATTCATCCGGAACCACTGGAATGCCAAAGGGAGTACAATTAACACATTACAACTGTATTATTAATAGTTTACCAGACGAGTAAGTTATATGATTTCTTCTATCTTACACTTATAGTTTTATACTGAGGGAATGTTTTTAACAAATTACGTATGAATTGTAGAACAAATATAGATTAAATATATTTATTAGGCATCTTGTACACATTACATGAATAAATAATAACCTCACGATTATAGTAAATGCCACAAAAAGATTTGTTGTGTAAAGTGAACTATATAAAAACGTTTCATTACACCATGATAACATTCAAAAAATGTAGTATTATAAAGCCATAGATTTTTATATCAATCAGGTACAACGAAGCAACTTTACAAACAGGATTTATATTTGGAGAATGGTATCACAATTATGATATCTTTATGACATTTAAATTTCTATCTGCTGGAAAGAAGATTGTATTTATCACAACCGCTACTCCTGAATCATTTTTACAATGTGTTGAACATTGTCAAGTAAGTAAAGTATATCAAGCACCATGTTAAGTCAGTTAAAATTTTACGGAACAAATTCCACTCATAACTATTTAGAATAGTTTTCAACTAAATCATTAACGTTTTTTTTTTTTTTTTTTTTTTTTTTTTTTTTTTTTTTTTTTTTTTTTACGTGGGGAAATCCCTTATGGATATCCACCCTCCCGGGGGAGAGAGTGGGATATGTCCGACTCGCACGGACTAAAACCCCACGGTGTACCGACAGACCGTGATGTTGGGGCGGCAAGGGATCGTTCTATGCTATTCCCCTTGTATAGCCGCCCCAACGGTCCACCCGGCGGAAGGTAGCCGCCGGGCTCCTACCTATCGAGAGGCAGCTGGGCACACACCAGCTGCCCCCCCCACGTCCGCCAGACCTGTGCAATGAGGGGATGAGCCCCCCGACTACATCCCCTCAGGTCCGGCTACGGTGGCAGGAGGAGTTGGGCAAAGCGCCGCCTCCTCCTGCCGGTCCTCTGACGGCGAAGACGCCCACTGAGTGGGTCCGCCTCGCGTGCCCTCTCCGCCGCCTCCTTTTGCGAGATGACTTCCTCGCAAAAGGAGGCCACTGCTCGCCATGCCTGCTCGCTGCCGAGCATGGACAGAACCACGCTCGGCAGCGACAAATCCTCTCCTACCGCCACCGCCAGAGTGCGGCGCTCCACCTCCCATGCAGCACATTCAGACAGAGTGTGCTGCGCAGTATCCACCTCAGCGCCGCACTCGTGACAGACGGCGGTCGGCTTCCTGCGAGCGATCCGGTGCAGGTACCACCCGAAACAACCGTGTCCAGTCAGCACCTGCACCAGTCTGAACGTCAGGGAGCCCCACTTGCGACCAATCCACTCCCGCAGGACCGGTCGGACGGCGTCAACGGTGTACGTTCCGTAGCGCGCGTCCGCCAGGTCCTGCATCCACCTCTCGACTGCCTCCTCCCGCAGCTGCCGTCTTTTCCACCATATTTCCCTGGGAGCCGGAGGCTCCCCACTACGTTTCCTCGCCGCCGTGAATTCGTACACAGCGGCGAGAACACCTGCCTCCAGCTCCCAAGGAAGGGAGCCGGCGAGCGCAAAGGCCGCCGCCGAGGACACCGTCCGGTACGCCCGGATCGTCCTCAGTGCCACCGTGCGCTGCGCACTGCGCAGCGTGCGCACGTTGGCGGCACAGAGGGCGTCTGCCCAGACCGGTGCCCCGTAGGCGGCCATCGCCCGCACGACTCCCATGAAAAGTCGCCGGCACCCGGCACCCGGCCCCCCAATATTGGGGAGCAACCGGCCGAGTGCCGCCGCCGCCCCAGCAATTCGCGGACCGAGCCCCGCAAAATGGGGCTCGAACCGCCAGCGCCCGTCCAGGGTGAGGCCCAAATACTTCATTTTGGCCCCCACCCTGATCCGGGCGCCTTCCACCATTATGTGAGCCCCAGGAGGTGGCCCCCGCCGAGGCCCGTGGAATAACAGGGCCTCAGTCTTCTCGAGGGCCACCTTGAGGCCCAGCCTCCTTATGCGCCTGACCACGAGGGTTGTGGCCATCGTGGCCAGGCACTCCACCTCCTTCCAATTCCCCCCCCCCCGGGCTACGACTAGGGTGTCATCCGCGTAACAGATTAGACGCGCTCCATATGGGAGCACGCCGCGGAGCACCCAGTCGTAGCCCATGTTCCACAGGAGCGGACCTAGCACCGACCCCTGTGGAACCCCCCGCCTTGTGGCTCGCCGGACCGTCCGCCTGTCGCCGTCGACGTAGGCGACCTCCCTGTCCTCCAGGTACGCCTCCAACAGCTGCCGCAGGTACGGGGGCACTCCGAAATATCGGAGAGCCTCCCGTATGACACTGTGCGACAGACTGTTGAAGGCGTTGGCGATGTCTAAGGACACCGCCAAGACCCTCTCCCCTTGGGAGGTCGCTTCCGTCGACAGCGACTTTAGGAGGCACAAGGCGTCCACAGTGGAACGCCCTGTCCGGAAGCCAAACTGCGCGTCCGATAAATTTGGCCCCACTCCCTCCAGGTGCTGGACGACGTCGGGAAGGTGCTGGAAAGGGTCGTCTCTTCCCGAGTCGACAGGACGAGGGGCCGATACCCGGACGCGCAGTCGGCAGGGCGGCCCTCCTTCGCCATAAGGCAGAGCCGCCCTTGCTTCCAGAGCTTCGGGAACTGCCTGACTACCAAACACCGGTCAAACA
>JACEII010000021.1:3445070-3480002 GCA_014332785.1 Antheraea mylitta | reverse complement strand
CCTGACTACCAAACACCGGTCAAACAGCTCCCGAAGCCACCCCCCCAAGATGGCCCAGTGCAAGGCCGAGCACCCGGCCCGGGACCCCGTCAGGACCGGGCGCTCTCCGCCGGTTGAGGAGGCGCTCGACAGCTCTCCCCATCTCCTCTTCTGTAATTGGGGGAGGACTGTCAGGCAACTCCCCAACTTCCGCCCGAGGTGGAGGCATGGGAGGAGCCGGTAGCAGCGGAGGGTCGGGGAATAATTCTCCCACGACCCTCGCCACCACCTCCGGCTGGAGGGTCTCCGTCACCGGGGGCGCCCAGGATCGTAACTTGTTGCGTACGAGCCGATACGGGCGCCCCCAAGGATCCCCCTCCAGCGTTTGCAGCAACTCTTCCCATGCCGCTTCCTTCGCCCGGCTGATGGCAGCCTGCAGGATCTTCCTGCACTCCCTGTAGCTGCCATACAGCCGGGCTTCCTCCTCGGGGTCCCGGTGCCGCCGTCGGCGGCTGCGCCCGAACAGCCGCCTGGCCGCGGAACAGGCCGCCCGAAGATCGGCGAGCTCCGGCGACCACCAGTACACCGCCCGTATAAGATGTGAAATATTTCTCGAAAGAGGTCAGCTATATTATCATTAGAGCATCATATGAATTTTACACATAAAAAATAACAATTTAATTGACTTGATTGGATTTAAGAATTATAGACGTTTTAAATAACAGATTTTTTATTTGTTGATAAAACAGCTAAGAATAATTTAATTATACTAGCTGTCACCCGCGGCTCCGCACGCGTTTTTTTAAATGTATTACATATAATTGTTTTTTTTCAAAATTTATTATATTTTGATACAACTGGCTTTTATGCCGTTTTCATTTATTCAATTGATCTACATCTCGCATTATTAATTAATTTTAATGGTACAGTAATGCAACCAAAATAGTAAAGTGAAAATAAGCTCACAATGATCAACGGAATTTTAAACACAAAATATGTTTTGTGTATTGGAAATTAAGATATATTTTTGTAACGTTTTTTTCTTGGTGAAAACCAATATTATTATTATAATTTTTTTATTTTTTATTGAAGCACGACAAAGTGACTGCACTATACCTGATGGTAAGCATAGTACAATCCGAAAACAGTGGCGACCACCGAGAGACAGATCATCCATCGTCGGTCGCCGCTGTCATGCCGGTCATAATGACGAAAGTCACCTGGTACTGGATATGCACAGGCTGATTCCGAAACGCGACGCGCAAAAGCGAGTCACTATGACGGGCTTTTTCGCCATGTACATGGTGGTTGCGACCCAGTCGGGCTGTTAAACCCTACCACCCCGCTATCGCCATTGCCTCGTTCGTTGATCAGCAGGGTACACCACGTGCAGGTGAGGTTGGCTTGGGTGTCTCAAGACTTAAGATGTTACTCGACACCCCTTACACCCCAAATTAATTTAATAAAGACATAATATAATAAAAATTGTTACAGAAAGATGCTCAATGGTACTTTATTCTTATACATGAAAATTTGAATAGATTAACTATAGCTTTATTCGATTGTAGCTCCAAGAAAACACTTGTTAAAGTTCAATTACTACTACCAATTCGGTAAATATTTTAGTTATAAGGAAAGTGTCGGTCAGAAGAACTTTTTGTATAGTTTTTTTAATTAAAATGAAATAAGAGTATATTGTTCACAATCGTTTATAATTATTAACCGACTTCAAAAAAAAGAGGAGGTTCTCATTTCGTTTGTTTTTTTTTTATGTTTGTTACCTCATAACTTTAGACTGGGTGAACCGAATTTGATGATTCTTTTCTTATTTGAAAGCTGATGCTTCCCGTGTGGTCCCATTTGGTCCAGTTCTGACAATGGCATCCAGTGCAAAACCGTATAAGTGTTAAATTTGCATTAAGTATGTACACGACAAATAGACGAATAACTCAATATCACGCCAACCGATTTCGATAATTCATTTTTTATTGGAAAAGGGTAGTTTGATGAGAGTTTGGTTAGGTTCTGATTATGGGATCCGTGACAAAGTAACACAACTTTCAAGAAACAAGTCTACTCCTTTATTAAGGGCCGACAACGCGTCTGTGATTCCTCTCGTGTCGCAGGTGTCCATGGGCGGCGGTGATCACTTACCATCAGGTGACCCGCATGTTTTAGTAAAATATATTTACGTACACTAAAAATGGAAAAATAAAGTAACTTTTCAAAAAAAAATAATTAACCGACTTCAATATTGCAATGCATCTCTAGGTAGCACACATATTCATATATTTTATTTTATTTGGTTAATTTGATAAACTATTTATTTTCCGCTTTTTGGGTTTTTGATGAATATTGAAGTCGGTTAATTTTTTTTTTTTTTTGAAAAGTTACTTTTTTTACTTTGTGTAGAGAGAGCAGATCATTCCGACAAATACCCACCGTTCATGTAAAGATCTACTCTATAACAACTATTTCAAAGTGAAAACTACTTGGAACATGTATCTTGATTCTATTGTCCAGAATATTATATGTAATAATATTGGTATTTTGTTTTGGAATGGATAAAAATATACCTATAGGTGGTAGAGCCACGCTGAAACTATTACTGGGTTCAGCATGAATGGGTCAGCTCACCCGGGGTAGTACCACCCGACTTACAGAACACCGACGTGAAGTAACAGTGCTTACATTGTTGCGTTTCGATCGGTCAGTGAGAGCGCTGCGGGTCCACCTCTCCTCACCTTCCCCTCCCCCTCTTGCCTTCCTCCCCCCTCTCAAACACAAGCTGGTAACGCATTTGTGACTCGCCTGGTGTTGCAAGTGTCTATGGTGGCGGTAATCACTTAACATCAGGTAACACACCTGCGCGTCTGCCTCCTATAATATATAAAAAAAAAAACGTAACAAATTATACGCTATTGTAAATAGATATATAATGGAGACATCTGACATTTAACGAAAATAATATTTTTCAGGTTAACATAGCATTTCTAGTACCTGCATTTGTAATGAGTTTGACAAAACTGAATAATAACAAAAATTATAATACCGAGACACTCAAAATAATGTATTCTCGTTCAAACCCTTTAAATAGTAAAACTATTGATATGATTAAAGAAAGGTGAGTTTTGTTATGAATATATAATATTTTGTTTTTAACTAAATACAAATATAAATAAAATATTTCTTAGAAACTTAAATAATTACTGTAAAATAAAAATATAGAAACGAGATTATTTCTTTTTATCTAAATGTGTAAAAATGTGTATACATCTGACAATAGAAGCAAATTAATTTAAATAATACGTAAATCAGAAATACGAATACAAAAGAATGAAATACCTTTTCTCTACTCTACTTTTCAAGCCATTTTCTTTATTTTTCTTTGTTTAGTGGTTATTGACAAGATCTTGTGTTATCAATAAAAACATTAAAAACAGTTTTTGCTTTCATACCATAGACAATTAACGACTTTGTTTATACTAGTGGGCGCCCAGTAGTCGACATTCGACCATAGTTAATTGAATTTTTAAAGTTTGAACTTTATTAGGGTTCTTTTGTCAAAGGGTATAACTTCTATAATCAAAGGTTTTCATTATGGCTACTCAGTTATTTGCCATTTGCCAATCTTTAATTATATAATATAAAAAAAAAATCTGTGTAAATGATAATTGAAATTAATCATAAATTTGAAACAAAAACTGTGGTAAATTTTAAGCAAACATAACTTACGAAAATAAAGAAATTTGACAATTTTCAACAATTTTCAATTAATTTTACACGACGCCATGAGTGGGTGGCATTTCTGGGTGATATTGAATTAAATGTAGTCTGTTCATTATGAGAAATAGTGATATGCCAAGTATCATCGTTGGAAAAAGTAATGGATGCACAATACAATCAAATGGTAAATCCAAGACAAAGACGTTTTTAATACTACAAATTAGCTTTTGAAAGTATTTTTTTTTTGGTGATACATGAGGTTCAATTGCAACATTGTAACCGCGGAGGTCCAAGTCATGGATTACTTTTATGAACAAAATTCTTATTTTGATTATACAAAGTATTATTTGGCTCATTTTTTTTATTAATTCATCATTTGAAGTGAGTTCACCATAAAAAATAATAAACATTACAATAATAGTTGTATTTTATAATATCATTGTTGAATGTAGGATGAAAAATGAAAATTAGAACGTAAGAGTTAAAAAATACATATAGTCGAGCATAGCAACCTCCTTCACAACCTTTTTTGAAGTTCATAAATATTGACGGCTGTCAAAATGTCTTTTTTATTTACATGTGTGTATTATATATGTTGTGTAAAATTCAAGCAGTAGTGTGAGTAGTGCATATTTTAATAAATTCAATCTACTTCTAATGCATTTTATATAAAATAAACAGCTTTCTGCACTTCAACGCCATATAAACTTAAACTATGCCAAATTTCAAGTTCACCCGTTGACGGGAAATAGGTTAAAAAGGGGTACAATTTATTTGCTTCACGTATTAGTATATAGATATAGATATTCGTTATACTTCATGCTACTTAAGTCTACAATCTACAATATTTGTATCAGATATTTCAGAAATCCCATATGTCAAGCGAAGATAATTGTCCAGAAGAAACAAAAAACTGTTTTGATACATAAAATTGTTCTGAACTAACTTTATTTTATTTACATTAGGGAAGTTTAAGTAATAAGGCAATGTTTTTATTTCATAAAATATTCTGTTCTTGTTTTTAGTACCCAAAAAATAAGTACTAAGTCACTTGACTTATAAATCATTTTACTTTCTGAAATACATGTTTTTTTTTGTTTTCTTATTTAATTTCTTTATAAATAATTAGTAATTTGAAACCAAAATTCTAGAATACATTTAATTCTCATTGTTTTCTCGATCTGTAACTGCCTATTTATATATTTAATCATAAAATATTTTAACATTTCATTTTTGAGAAAGATAAGTTTAAAAGATTAGGATTAGAAAACCCTAGATGAATTCCTCAGCATAAAAGAATGTGATACAAAGCCACCAATGTATTTACTAATAGTCATTACTCCATCTTGTCCTTCATTATAGTGGAAAAATGAATATTGTTTAATTTTGAATACAATCAATGTCTTAATTAGTCAGACCTGGAGTTTCTCTAATGACTGCGATATTTGACTCGATGCTGTTACTTTGATATTAAAGTTACTTCTGTGATTTTTGTTTGACACACGAAGCTATCTTAGAAAAAGACAAAATCTCCGTTTGGTATAAAAATGTGACTCGAGTTCCTAAAATACCCGATTCATTTATATTATGTTCAATGCAGGTACAAAAATCAAAAATACAGAGAGTAATATCTATACATGCGAATAAAAACTTTAAACCCCTTATTTTTTTTTTATTTCTACTTCTGGACGACGACTACTGTAGATAATTTAATATTTTCTTTCAGATTTCCAAAAATACAAAGTGTTTTGCAAGGTTACGGTATGACTGAAGCGGGTGAATTGGCGTCACAAATTTGGCAAAAACATAATTATAAAGAAGGCAGTGTCGGCGTAGCATCACCAGGATATACGTTGAAGGTAAATTACTTTATAAATGTACCAAATCTCCTACATCCAAGTCGAAACTTCAAACGATCTATTCCTTTTTTTTATTCTGAAAAAGGGCCTATGCAGACTCTAGTCCTGTATCACTGCGACCAGTACTGATCTATTGTGATCACCCCGTATTACCAAAGCTCCCCGCCTAGTCCTATAGCATTTAAGGACTGCAGGACTTTTTTGGTTGAGAGCATCTGTACCTCATCCGGAAGCAATATATATATATAAGCAATATAATATAGGTTTCAATAGATCACATTCACACAAGAGGTGTTTGGGGATCTCATCCAAACAACACAAACGATTTACAATAATTCATAAATATTTTATATTTCGTTAGATATAATTAATTCATAATTTAATCTATTACTACATCCCTTTTTATATTTTTTTTAACAAGCTGTATCCGGTATCTTACTTTTAGGTTGTGGATATAGATACAAAAAAAATATTAGGTACAAACGAACGTGGTGAAATTTGTCTGAAAAGTCCTGCATTCATGAAAGGTTACATAGGAATTGATCCATCGGTTTACTTGGATGCAGAAGGATTCTTCAAAACTGGCGACTTAGGTTATTATGATGAAGACAAGTGTTTCTACATCGTTGACAGGCTCAAAGAATTGATTGTATATGATGGGCATAAGGTAAGAAAATCAGAATTTTTTTTCTCAGAAATTAGTTCGATGAATCTATAAGTCATTTTATAATAATGTCAATATAATACGTTGTATGAACTAAATTAGCAATAATAGCTTTTGTTGTGAATGTAATAAAGTCACTTATGACTGTAGTCGAATATAACATCTACAAACAATCTTGTTATTTTGTAGTTTCCTCCGATACAACTGGAAACGCTACTCCTACTACATCCAGCAGTTTGTGATGCTGGTGTTGTTGGAAAGCCAAGTCTCGGTGATGACGAAGAACCTACTGCTTTCGTTGTGAAGCAACACAGATCAGACGTTACTGAATCGGATTTAATAGATTATGTTGCAGCAGAAGTAAGTATTGAGATAGCAACTTATAATTAATAATCACTGGTTATTAGCAGAAACACAACACAAATAAAGTAATTGTAATTTCTCAAATTGAATTACATATTCATCTAATTGCACGTCTAAATTCCGAGGATGTAAATTTCTCCTACTGGAGTTGAATTTCTTATCATAATTTCATTATTATAGTTAGAATATATAAAGTTGTATATTTAACTGGCTGCCCGTCCCGTCTTTGCACAAGTGTATTAAAGTAGAAAGTTATGCCAAATCGTCCATTTACATTTCAACTCTATAATGAAATAAAATCGAAACTGAGTGACTGAACATCAATATATTAATATTTTTTTAAATCTCACTGCTGTCTTTAGCTTCACTTACTCACATACTTTATTATATGGACTGGAATGTTTAATTCAAGTTTAGCACATTTCCGTACCATTTTTAAAACACTTTCTTTCTAAGAACCTTGTTTTGACAATTAAAGCAATAAAAGTGTGATTAGCCAAAGAGGTGCAACCGTTCTGAAGTATTTATATAGACAACAATTTTATTCTAACTGACATATAATTTCAGGTATCTGAATACATGCAATTAAGAGGTGGAATAATATTTATTGAACAAATACCTAGAAATCCGAGAGGAAAAATTTTACGCCAGAACTTACGCAAGATGCTGCAAGAAAATTACAAATAATTAACAAAACCATTTATCATATAAAGGTCTTGTTTGAATTTTATTTCTTTTAACGCTCTGATTAAAAAAAAATACAATAATGTATTTATTTTTCTGTAATGACGATACGACCCTTTGAAGTTTATCAATTACCATACACAATGTAGGTCAGAAAGGTCGGTAAAAACAAAATAATATTCCAGGCAAACTGTCACTCAGCGAGGTATGTCAGAGTTCATGGACGGAAAATATAATCGCAAGTAAAACCGCAAAACATAGCTAGTTAAGTCATAAAATAAAAATTGTAGAACAACATTAAATATACTGTATATTATATATAACTGACTCGTTCAATTAGGTACATCATTTCATTCTTGTACAATTGAACTATTCTCCGTTTCTTTATTAATTCTATCTGATTATCAAAGTTCGTCACTTTTGTCATTAAATCATGTTATGATTATTTTTACAGGATTATTTATTTCACTATGTGTGTTCCTTATTTATTTTATAGTTTTTTAAAGCTATGTCGGAATTAAGTACTTATATATATATAGCAAGCTAGGCGGACGTTATCCTGTCCTGATGATAAAAAAAACATTGAAAAACTATATACCCAGACCATCTTCATAAATCTCTTTATGTACTAGTGAAAACTGCATGAATATCCGTTCTGTAGTTTTTCAGTTTATCACGAACAAACAGATGAGAGACAGATGTCTTTATTTTATAATATGTAAATGTAACATAGAATTTAAAATATTAATACTTTAATCGCATATATTTTTAAAAATCAATTATCTATAAAATCTTCTAACGATATTTATATTACATTTTTATATAAACTCTTTTACCATCTAAATTGGCTGGGTTTCACCTCGGAGCAATTTAGCTCGTAGACTTTTCCTGAGAATGGTCCCTGCGGGCTGAAATAGGTTTCTTAGAAGAAAATCGAATTAACCAAGCATGATTGACTTAATTGTGAAAAGATTTATTTTATAAGATTAAATAAATATTTAGGGTAATATTTAACTATATCACGCAGCCTCTAAAGGGACCCTGAACGTGTAATCAAAAATTAATTGTGTTGATAAATTATTCATATTTATTACTCTTAAATAACTTTTAAAACTAGGGTAACAAGTTGATGAATTCCATTCATTTAAATATTTAATACTAGATACCCACCATGGCTTCGCACAGGTTCAACATATTAATGTGGCGTCATAAGCGTCCAAACAATTAAGATACGTATAATGCTTGATCCCATTTTTTTTTCACATTTACCTTTACTTTAATTAATAATAAAAATATTTTTTTTAAATGAGACACTTGTAACGAGGAAGATATAAAAAATATGTATATATATATATATAACAGTGAGACCATTTTAAAAAATTGAGCTACTTTTAAACAAAGAACAAAAAAAAGAATAAAAATTAGACCAATCATATAATTTCTGCAATTTGTGGGCGACCTGAAAAAAATTAAATGAAGGTGCAATTAAAGATCTTAAAATATGATAGATATTTTACTTAGGCAACTTTTATCACACAGCAGAGTTTCCAGAACAGTGATAAACAACTAATGATTCCAGTAAGCCGCTGTCCTAACCACGGTAAATACAGCTTTTAACGTTTTCAAAGAAACAATAGGTGATACATACATATTTATTGCTTGTGTTCACAATTTAACATGTAAACACCTGGAAGCAATAAATTTTGAGAAACTTTTTGTTTTGTACATTCATTCGAAGTAACTCATTAGCAGACAGTTTATATTATAGAGCTCATCGAGACATTTCGTTAAGTAACTGAAAGCTAATAGTGAAATTATTAGTTTAAGTTACAAAGGGAACGTATTTTAATAATAGGGTTTTCGACTCTGAAAAGAAGAAGAAAGAAAGAAGTTTATACTTTATCGAGATTCTACCGTAATATAAACTTTGTTGTCATTATCATCTGCCCCTAACCGTTATTGGTTTCAGTGAACTATAAAAGACAGAATCTTAACAGTCTACTTAAAATTTCATTAACAGATATCAAACTTTTTATTTATACGATTTTTTACTGATTAAAAGCATAGCATCAAATACAAGTCAACGAATTTCTCATTGAGAAATACCACTTTGAAAATTGTATCGTTTAATCGTAGCCGAGCGATACAGACGAGAACGCATTGGCGAGGAACACGTAATTGAGTCAGAGTACCTTTGATGCTGCATGGAATTAGAGCAATTAAATCCCTTGAGGTGGAAAATATGCCTAGATTTGTATATACTTTTGTATTTTACACAATATTCTAATTTTGTTCGCGGATATAGTACGTAGTAAGCGTAATTCTAGTCCTGTTACTAGCTCGAGCTCGAAACTGAACGTATGCTTGAATAAATAAAGATTGTGAATTGTCGGATGTAACCCTACATTACACTAAATTTATATGGCGCCCATGGATAATTCTAATACTCAAATGTATGCCTCTAAATATTACATGGATGCTACATTGCACTTCCGCCTGGAATTAATTGAGCACCACTACGTCTCAAAGTGTTTCGCTTCATCACGGAGCATCATTAGATCGACGTTGACTCTTCCGTTTCGTATCGGGCGAGTTGAACGTTCTAAAAGACGTCCAATTACATCTTCACCGTTCAACGTAATTAAATGACACCAGCGAAAGATTTGCACACAGCTGATTCTCCAAACAGAGGATACTCGCACCCACGCTCGCGTAATGACAGATCACACGGCCGTGATCTGCAATCATTTTCACTCCCGCACACTTGCCGCGGCCTCCCTCGACAGCGTCTTAAACCTAGGTCCAATCCCCAAAAGTGCACGCTGCTAGTACAATACAGTGACACTGTTTCACTATCTTATCACACACACCACAAATCACTTTACACACGTGTATACACACATGGTAGGTACACAATTATGGTAGCGTTTTTGCTATTTTTTTATTTTGGTTAGTTAGCCTTTGCCAAATTGTCAGACTCAAAATACTCATGCAGCACACGTGAAGGTAGACATACGAGTTTCATCAACGTATATACTTATGATTAGCTTGGCTTACGTGAATAGTTTAATATTAGATCGATATTCTATATTACATGCAAGGCAACAACCCAGACTAAGACGGGAATATGCACTCTTGAGTTGTTGCCATACGGTCGAGTACCTTATGTGTTTGCCCGAAAATATCAGCGAATCTATAAAGGTCCGTCGGGACAACATTTTTTTTATTATACCGATCATCCTACTAATTATTATAAAATCATACATATCTTTCTAAGAAAATAAGCTGCAAGTTAATAAGCATGGGTCCTGATAAATTTCCACGCTACTAAGCAATTTCATGTTAATCATCATTTAATGAGATGTAATAACATTCCCGGCCATTGGCGATGCAATTTAATTAACTAAGTAGTCACTAAACGTAGTCGCACGCTCATCACACCCTCTGATGTAAACGCTGAATAAGTAAATGTAATAAAATAAATCCTCTGAGCCGCTATAACGCCTCGGATTTAACAAAGCTTACAGACGCTTACAAAGGCTGCTAAAGGCCTGTCCATAGCTATATGCCTTTCGCATATAAATATAATATATAAAACTGTGATATATTTCTATTTTTAAATTCTTTTTTTTATGTGAAACATTTATATGCGCGGATAAACCTAATTGTTGGACTGGCATGACGTGGCGGCTCAAAACATGAACTTCGCACTATTAAGCACAATTCGCACGATTACTCAAAAACATTTGCAACCCTATTCATATAAACATAAGATTCAAATTGTTTTGTCGGCCACTAGTTATACTAGTGTTATGCGACACTCGCCGACGACCTACCGCCCTTTGATAAATGCTACCAAACACACCGCACATGTGCCTAGTTGAGTTTTTCTGTTTTGTATTTAATCAAGGTGAATATTTATGTAATAAAATAAATAAAAAGTCATTATTTGATAGAACAAGTTTGTAATGCTTTGTCTTTTCATTATGCCATAAATGTATCCTGTCGTAATCTGTTCTTTTAGGCATATAACTTATCCAAAACAATTTCGATATTTCACATCTACCAGGCGTCCCGTGACGGTTCCATCTTTTATATTTTGGAAGGTGCTTGTGCTGTTTAAATCTAGAGAGGGACGGGTTTCTAAGTGCAGAACCTATCGTTGCTTGGCGACAGATGATGAATTTGACGTCCGGCAAAAGAAAAAAAATCCAGTCACTATGCTATGATTTCATTACAACATATTCTTACAGCGAAAACTCTAGCTCATTTCAAGGGTTCGAACCTACGCTACGGCGTTAGAAGCAGTGCTCTAATGCGTGTTCTATTAGATCGTGATCTCTACTGAGAAAATAATATAGTTGGTTAAATTACCTATACCCAAATTTCTCTCCTCCTTATAAAAAAAAAAAGTGTAAATTAATTTAGGAAGTAAGAAAACGTTATTAAAAAATTTAGTAAATATGTTATAGTCATAATATGTTACTAAATTCAAGATGAAATACGAATAAGCGCGGTGCCAGGTGCCGCGGAAATGTAAATTTAGCTGAAAACTCCATCACTCATTCCTGACTTTCTGTATGGATTAATTCCAAAATGTATTACAATACAATGAAATGTAGGTATAACTTTGTCTACATTATTGACTCTAGTAATTATCTGAACTAAGTTTTAATGGTTACCGTACTTTCATCTGATATTTATTAGCAATTGAATAGATTAGGAAAAAATAACTTCAATCGAGAAGAGACCTTGATCGATTTCATTATTTTTACTTTTGATAATATACACTTTTTTTTTAACTTTATTTTTGGCAATCGATCTTTCCAATTATTACTGCCATTCTCACGTAGTCAATAATATCACAAACTTCGTGTGATCATTCCAATATTAAGCATCGTGTGAAACCATATTCTAACAAGATGGTGGATCCCTTGCTAGAACCTTCCAGGGAGTTTTTGTGGCATCTCAGAATTTCATGCTCCGTGTTATTATTTTCCATTCACTTCACTTATGCATAATAAACTAACTATATTACGTAAAACACCACCAAATTTACACAATATATAGTCAAATAACACAAGATTATGAATAAAATATAAAATCCACTACATGACAGACTAAAATCCCGCCAAAAAACTCCTAATATACACTTATTTGCAAATACAAACCGGTTTATTCCTTTTTTTATCGGTAAAAATTACAATACGAAAAAGGTTTCATTAATTTGAGTACCTATGTTACTGGCTGGTTAGAAAAGTATTGCGGTGCGTAAAAAGAGTTCGATTTTTAAATTTAAAACTTAGGTGGGTTTTTAGACGTAAATTAAAGTATCTGGGCGATTGAGTTTAGCTCGGTTCTTTAAAAAAATTTTTTAATTTAAAATAAACTGATAGTTTGCCTTACAAAATTAGCATTTTTTTCACATAAAAACATATTAAAAAAGATATCTCTCTTATAATTATAATAATAGAATCATTTATTTAATTAAAATAAATTGTTAGGTTTGCCTTACAAAATTATCATTAAAAAAAAGTTATATACACTCGGGGTTCGAACTGGGGTTACACAGATATTCAAAGCAACCAATTTCCATCTAAGCTAATTTTATTTTGACAGCGGCGGCGAAATTTACATTCATATTCTAGCTATATTTTTCCATTGCCTGAAATCTCAGTTAAAAAAAGATTTCTATGAATAAAATCTGGCTAGATCGATTTATCGTCCCCGAAACTACCTACTCACGGAAATCGATGACGCCGTTTCCGAGATCCTGAATATATACAAATATAAAAATATACAAGAATAGCTTGTTTAAAGGTATTAGATTACAATTAATTGTATATCATTGAATGCTCTTGCTAATTCTAAATCACTTCTAAATGATTATTGCTGAATTAATATTTCTAAAAATATATACCGCTATTTAAATTATATTCAAGACTGAACAAAACGGTAACAACCAGCAAAAGATTAACGCCATTTTAGTAATGATGTCGTCAATTTACGTGCTCTAGAGGCTAAATGTGAGTCGTTTGATAGCGTAGAGAGCTCGATATCGATATAAACTATAAATTGACCAGCAGTGTTAGTAGAAAAGCTGTTTCTGTACAAAAAGCATGCACCGAACCAAGAGATGACCGTTACCTGGTCAAAACATTGAGTAATGCTAACTCTTCAGGTATTATCGACTAAGAAAAATCTAGATAAGACATGCGTGAATTAGCTGGAGGAGAATACTTGCTGTCATACGTTGTTACTGCTAACTTCATAAGCTTAGAATTACATGACTTGTTTTCACTTGAAATTATGCTCCATTCATCGTAGTGAACTAGAGTTTTTCCTTATATGAAGTCAAGATGTATCTGAGTAAAAAGGGTAGACGTTAACGTGTACTACGAAAACCAAGTGACTGCTTTCAAGACGTAAGTTTCGAAGTCCCCTTGTTCTCTCATGGTGTGGAGCTCTTATGTTTTTGACAGAGATCTATTAGACTGCACAGAGTTAATCTTTGTCAAAAGTAATGCACCTTAATACACATTGAAGGATTTAATTATTTAATTGCAACATGAAGAAACCGCTCTTGGAGACAGTTTGATTTTTGTGGATTTCACCAATCTCGCTTACCCTTCTGATGACGTAGAAGCGATCAGAAGAGATCGGAGTTTATAATTCCGATTGGCTAAGGTTGATTATTCTGTAGGATGAATTCCAAAATAGAATTCAATACAGAATTACAAGGATTTCTAAAGATGCAAGTAATGTCATTACAATCATTCCTAACATTAGGGCAATAAAAAGTACAATTATAGCAGTACAGGAATCAATTTCACAAGAAATAGTTAGATATATTCCGTTAGCATGCCCAGATGAATGCAAACGGTTCTTGTTTGCCACAGGAGCCGCTTTCAGTATTTCAAACGTTTTCGTATTTACCTTATTAAATTAATACGGTATTATTACAAAAAGTTAAATACATATTGAATGTTTACTTTAAAAAGGTTTCGTATTAAAGCACCGCACTCGCCTGAGACAATTCGCGTTATCTTTTTTTGACAGTCCAATCTAACCTAATCAAAGCGAGGCAAAAGAGCAAGATGGCGAACATTCAGCGACCACGATGCAATTAACACGTAACCTTTTTAAAACAAGTGTTCAATGCATATTTAACTTTTATGTAATGACACCGATCATGTTTAATATTTATTTAAAAAATATATTAAGTAAGTTATTATATGTTTCGAAGTTAATATAATCTTTCAATAATCTAATCGATATTTAATAACGAAATTAATGTAATTTATTTTCTGCTTATTAATTACACATAGGAATCAAGTAATTTAAAATGAACACATTAATTGAAATTGCCATTAGAATAGATAGATCATTTGTTTAGGTGCCCGTTTTTTGCAATACTATATAGTGTTTATTTATCTGCACAAGATTTTGAATACCTTTATGCGTCGGAAAGTTTTTGAAACGCCTTATTAAAAAAATACCAGAAAGCCTTAGTACCGTCATAAAAAGTTAAAAACCTCGAAGTTTTGTAAATGTTATGTAAAGGTGTGTTAAACTTTACAATTGGCAATTAACTTGGAATTTTCTTCAAAAGCTTTATTAAGGCTTCATTTTGCAATTACACCATGTTTGTTGTTCAAGTTTTTATTGAAATAAACGTTCTTTTTAGAAACGTTACTAAACTTAAAGCAATGTTGTTTTGTAACCCTATTTTATTTACTAGTTTCTACCCGCGACTTCGTCCGCGTAGTAATAATTACTTTGGGCAAACGCTAACATGCAGCGCACGCTCTGAAGAGGATAAAAATCACGATTTGGAAAAAAAAATCATTGTAGCCCCGCTCCTACTGGGCTTAACGTGATGATATTTACCCTATAACCTTCCTTGATAAATGAGCTGCATAACACTGAAAGAATTTTTTAAATCAGATCAATAGTTCCTAATACTCCCTACAACGTCACAAACTCACAAACTTTACCTCTTTATAATATTGGTATGGTATAGAATCTAAACCATAGATACTATACCATAGGTTTATACTATAGATAACCAATGTGTTTTCACTGACTTGGGTATTTTACTTGCTAAGCTAAAGTAAACCATAATGCTTATTATATATAACACTAATAGGGTCTAAATTTATATATGAAATTAATCTACGTGTATATAATGCCATTTGGAATATTAAATCTTTAAAAATATGTAAAATATACATATTTTGGAATTTGGGGAGAATATTGTAGTTTTAGGCCTCAGTTAAGACAAAATTTCTCGAAATTCAACTGCTGAGTTGATAGGAGATCGGAAAGTTCACATAGGAGTTATTATTTCTTCTCTTTAGATTTATTTGAAATTTTTTATTAATTTATTTTCGACGAATTATTTTCGACACAGTTAATAAAATTTGTATTTTTAAATTTTTTTTTAATTCTTCCAGTACAAAAATGACCTTATGAAAAGTTTGTAGAGAAAATTATATTTTTCTGGTGTTTGAGTATACAGTTGACGGATAAAAACCACTAATCCCGAATATTAAACGCTTAATAGTGGCATTTAGTTAAAATGACAAGTTATTATGAACCTTTGCTAATAGGTTAATGAGTAAATTAAACGCGTACAAGCCAAAAAATTAAATATTTCGTAAACATTAAAGAAGATTGGTAGATAAATTGATATTAAAAATATATATTATAGGTAAGGATTACTCTAAAAACTACAAAAGTAAAAGTCATGCAAATAAAACCGTGTTTGTTTTTATTTTTTGTATTCCTGCACTCCAAGCATGTACTTATAAAAATGTATAACTTTAGCTCTTGAGTAATTTGATTTGGACATAATGAGGACCATAGACGGGAAATTTGAATTAGTTAAATTTTTAATAAGACGATTATTTTCAAATACATTAGTTTTAACTGTACGTTATCAAGTTGAAAACTAAAGAACCGCTAATAAACTTATTACAATATATAGATTATAAACACGTACTTATTTCAAACTAGTGGGCGTCCATTGGTCGATATCGACCATAGTGTATTGATTTTTTAAAGTTTGAACTTTATTAGGGTTCGTTTGTCAAAATGTATATTTCTACAATCAAGGATTTCCATCATGGTGACTCAGTTATTTGCCACTTTTATTTAAAATTATATAAACATAAAATAAAATCTAACCATACTTCTTTTAGTCTTTTCCTATTCTTATATCCGTCAATCAACATGACTTCTCTAGTTACATAGTTTTTATCTCTACTCATGACATCCCATACCATGCTAACCTATTACTCTTCAACTTCTCTATTACTGGTGTTATTTTTAAACTTCGTCTAATATATTCGTTCTTAATCTTATCCATTCTAGTCATACCACAATTCACCATAACATTCTCATCTCTGCCATATGTAATTTTTACTCATCCGTCTCTTTCTTAGCCCAGTACTCAGATGAATGCAATGCTTGACCGATCTTCTAATAATTGTGTACACCTTCCTCTTGAGTTTTAAAGGAATTCGAGGGTTACTAGAAACCCCAGACGCTTTTCGCCAATTCATCTAGGCATTTAGCCTATTCCTTGTTTATGCCGCTATTGCTTTGGATCAATGAACCGGGATACCGAAAATTGGAGCATGCTGGCAAGGGTGGACCATTTAAGGCTATACAAGAAAAACGGGATTTACCACCGAAATGGCTAGATTAATATTCAGTTTTTATTCTAGTACTTTTCAAACCAACATTCTTAAGCTCTTCTCGACATATATCCAGCATACTCTGGATTTCGGCAGCCTCTTCTTCGATAAGAACAATATACTTGGTGTCTTATTCTGTACCTCTAATGTTAACACATTCACAATAAAATGAAATTAAGAAGGGATTAAAGCTGAACTCTGGTGCAAGCCTACAGCCACATTGAAATTATGGGTAACTTCAGTTTCGAATATAACGTGTGTCTTGGCGTGACTGTACATAAAACGAAAAAGTTGTAAGTACTTACCAGGCACTCTTTCCTTTTCAGAGCTTATCATAGAACTTCTCGGGGTATTCGATTATATATCCTTCTTCAGATCAACAGACACTATATCCGAGTTCTTATGTACATCGTCTATATTTTTGCTTACTTTTCGAAGTGTGAAAATAGTATCTGTTGTCACACGTCCAGGCATAAATGCAAATTGTTTTTGAGTCACTTCAGTCTCATATCTTAATCATTTTGCTATCACCCTTTCCCAAATCTACATACTATGTGACATGAGCTTTATTCTTCAACATATGATAATAATATAATTTAATGTGGATATATTCTTTTTTTTTATTATAACATTATATCTATTTTACTCAACATTTTTATGGTAATCATAAAGAAATAATTATACCAGGATATCTAAACCAAAAGGAAGAGATATTATGCAATGGACATGTAGTTTCACCTCGCAACTAATTAATTGGATTACACATCCACTCCCCATTATACGAGATAAAGCTATTTAGCGAATGGATTTTGTACGCGTGAAGGCGTAAATTTGGTTTATACTTTGGTTAATAAACGTGATTAAAGTGGAGTCGGAACATCTATCGGAAACAATTATTAACCCTAATGTAAATTTCAGTTAATTATAATAATATAATCAGTGACTCTTTGATAATATCGTATTTCCGATTTATGGGAAATGAAGCAGTCAGTCAAATTAACCTAAGTTCTATATAAAAAAATTGCGTGCAATGATATTACAATATATTTATAATATCATTGATTGCGTGAGCATAAAGTAATTTGAACTATGTAAGGTTCTATCGAAGGATTTTCTAATGAAGTTTCTAGTGTTGCGCTTAAAATTGCAAAATAGTACAATAACATCTGTCCTCACGACTTGTATATTTTTTTATATCATAGGAGGCAAACGAACAGACAGGACACCTAAAGTTAAGTGATCACTTACCGTCCATAGACACTAGCAACACCAGAGGAGACGCAAGTGCGTTGCCCGCCTGTATTCGAGTGGAAATAAGGAAAGGGTGAGAAGGGAGAGGAATGGAGAATGGAAGGGTTGTGAGCCTCCGACACCCTCACTGACCGAACGAAACTTACAATTGCATTGCACTTCACTTTACGTTACTTCACGTCGGTTTTTCTGTGAGAATTAGTATTTGTATAAAACCTTTAAAGTTATTATAATGGACGACATTAACAAAGAGTTACTTTCACTAAAACGGACAAGTACCATATAAAGAACTATGCAAAAAGCAACTAACTTTATGGTCCATGCACAATATCCATCATCTGGATATTTATAACTTTATAGTTTTTGGCGTTTAACCACAATCTCACCTCATGTTAAATGATGATGTAGTCTACGATGGTGAGCACGCTAAATCTAGAGAGGGACTAGCTTTCAAGTGCTGCTGTTGGAATACTAGGTGCTTGGTATCAGATTTTCAACCTGAGGGCAGGAGCCATCTAGATTGACTGAGAAAGAAGTTTAAGAACTAATTAATGAGGAGTCATCTACTGACTTTAATACAAACTGTACTAACCTGAGTAGACTTCCAAAACGCTAAAATATTGTTTCCATGTATGGATTTTCATGAAATAGTGCTTATATGTTAACCAAGCTACGCTCAATTAACTTGTAAAAACCTCACGATAATTAGTTTTTGATATTAGCGTTTACAAAGAGACAATGTTTTTTAGAGGTTGCTGTAGGTGGTAGAGCCCCGCTGAAGTTATTTTTGGTTTCAGCATGAATGGGTCGGCTCCTCCGGGGTAGTACCACCCCTCTTACAGATAACCGACGTGAAATAACAGTGCTTGCATTGTTGTGTTTCGTTCGGTCAGTGAGAGAGCCGGAGGCTCACGTCCCTTCCTCTTTCCTTCTTTCCCTTTCCTTCCCCTCCCTCTTCTCCCATATACAGGCTGGCAACGCACTTGCGACGTCCCTGATGTCGCTAGTGTCTATGGACGGCGGTGATCACTTAACATCACGTGACCCACCAGTTCGTTTGATTCCTTTGATATAAAAAAAAAAGAAAAAGAGGTTATTTTATTTTATTCTGTGCCACTCCTTATGGACACTCGAATTTTTTTTGGCAATTATTTTCAATATACGGAACGAAGATTCTACATTTTCATTACAATACATAGAAGAAGATTATGAATATTTCTGTAATTTTTTTTTTGTAGAGGGCAAGACATAAAGTGTGAACTTGTTATCTACTAACAGTAGCCACGATATAAGAACAGATCGAAAGTCTCCATTGAGGCTTATGATGACTAACTCCTAGCAATGTTGACGTCGATCATTATAACAAAATCTACATATTATAAATGACAGCTTTTTTACGTCATAGGAGGCAAACGAACAGACGGGTCACCTGTTGTTAAGTGATCACCGTCGTCCATAGACACATGCAACACCAGGGGAGTCGCAAGTGCGTTGCCAGCCTGTGTTTGGGGAAGGGGAAAGGGGGAAAGAAGAAGGTAGGGGTAAAAGAAGAGGAGGTGGGGCTCCAGCGCTCTCACTAACCGAACGGAACGCAACAATGTAAGAATTGTTACTTCACATCGGTTTTCTGTAAGAGGGTAGTACTACCCCGGGCGAGTAATAGCTTCAGCGTGGCTCTACCACCTATAAAAGCGTAGCTTAGCTATAATCGATCAAACAAACTGTTTAAACACATTTATTTCTCAAGAAGTGCGTAGGAAATTTACAACAGCAATAATAAATAACATCAATTAATAACAATTAACTAATAACACCACTAACAGAACATATACTATCTTCTAATACCATCATAAACACCTCAAAAATAAACCCCAGACGTGGCGAAGGCCCTCGAAATGAACGCAATATTGAGACCATTATTTCATTCAGTGTAATGGTGTGGCAGTGAAATAGGGCAAAGGACGAATAAGCGCGGACCCTGGAAATGAAGACGCCGTTTGTTCATAACCAGCTCGTTAATTCCATTATTACAAGTCAGAGGAGCGAACGGACCGGTAACAGATGTGCCACTTGACGGTCCAGACTCAGTCTAAGACGTTTAACGGATTTCAACATCATTAAATTTTTTCAGTAGCTCAATTGGAGATAACAATAGTTCTTGGTGTCGAGTCAAAGCATTAAAAATACGAGATGATGTTCTAAGATTTTTAAAAAAATTGGGTAGACAGAACATCCTCTCTCTAATTAAAATTGAAGGCAAAACTTTTAGAAGCAGATTTTTGGTTCTGTTTACGATAAGGCATATGATTCAAATACTATTGATCGTGGTTCCAATCAGGTGGGTAAATTGATACACTGAGATAGTTGTACTATGGAAATGTTCCTATAATGTGACAGTGCCTTTTAAACTTATATCACCATCAGGTAACGCTTATTTGAAAACGTAGTAACGGTTAATAAATTATATGTCGTTAGTAATGGAAGGAATAAATTTACATATAAATTAATTTGTTATTAGTTCGAGTAAGTACATAAATCTTTCTTTTTATTTAAAAAAAATATTGATACACATCTTTCTTTGTCATGAATTAAATAAAAGACGATTTTAAAAATCCTTATCACATAATGATAAATAACCTTACAACTATCCTAACTAACTTTAAAACTTCGTTTTATGCATCAAATCAAAGACAAGCCATATTTAGTCTGGTATGAAATAAAACTGCGTACCTATCAATGTTTCTGTTAGAGAAATAGACATAAATTAAATAATGAGAACGTACCTACTATTTATAAATAAATTATTAATACATATGTTTCGCTTGAAATTAAGTAAGTAAGATGATATTCAATATGGCGTGAGCTATACATATAATGGGAACGTAAAACGCGTCTGTACTAATTCGATAAAAAAAATGTTGCAAATGTCTAGAAATAAGCAATATAATACATTTCAATTATTTTTAGGAATGTCTGTCTGATTTTACGAACACGCATTAATGCTAAAGCACTGGGTTCACAATCACACCTCAGCAAGAAAATCATAAAGCACATCCTCGAGAGTAACTTACGAGTAAGTACGAGAGAAGAGTAGTAATCTATGCTAATATTATAAAGCTGCAGGGTTTGTTTGGTCGAACGCTCTAATCTCGCTCTTATCGACCTACTGATCCGATTTGAAATTTTTTTTCAGTATTAGATAGCTCATTTATCGACAAAGGCTATCGCGCCAAGCCCAATAAGAGCGGAGCACCAATGCACAACGTTTTATAATCGGGGATTTTGCCCTCTTCAGAGCTTCCGCTACATGTTAGCGATAGCCCAAAGTGGCTATTCCATACGGACGATGTCGCAGGCATAAGTTAATATTGTAATATGTTTAATAGCAAACATTAGTTATACAGGCAAAATAAAACTGACTTTAAACGGCTACTACGAACTTTGGCCATATTTACCGAAGACGGCTATTGCAACCCTTTTATATACATATATTATATCACCATTATACCTTGTGTTTCCCTTGCGAGATACTGTGTACAATAAACAGATTTAGCATTGCTACTTTACAGTATAATAATGTGTGTAAACTATGCTTTAGTTTTCTTTCCTTGCACAAATTGTATTACCTTACAAATAGTAAACCTATACCTAAAAATACATAAATGTAGTCTAATGAGATATATATAAGAAGAAGCTTCGTTTTCATTTGATGGAACCAAAGAGTTTCAAAAGTACATATTATTTTATGTAAATAATGTAAAAACTATAAAGTTATAAATTATATATGGATAAAGGAATATTATTTTCTTAATGAGCTCGAATCCAGTAGAAGAGTTTAGTTTATGATAAAACAATATATTGAACGATTTGAAACGAGTTTCATAAAAATATAACTTTTAAATAAAGTATTAAACGACTCGTCTCGTGCTTGTTTGAAAACGAACACGTTGGAAGTCCGTGAAATGCCGACAAACGAGGGAAAGGTGAGTGATGGAAAACGGACGATAACATCAGGACTAATTGTTTGACAAAAGAGCTGTTTGACCCAACTATAATTAAGGGGTTCGCTTGATTTTATGGGCGATTTGTATTGTTAATTCTATCAACATTTACAACGTGATGTGAACCTAACGTGTTATGTACATCGGTAATTAACTTTTATCTATTTTAATATCGCACCACCGTCTGCCTACGGTTACATTCGTAATAATTATTAAGAGAACGTAGTTTTCTATGAGTGACAAAGATTCTCAGAATCGGATCAATAACTCCATAGATGACTAGATGATATTTATCTACTTTAAATAATAATGATAGTTCTTACGTAATAAGATTATTTATTTCAAATTTAAACGTTTTCTTTCTACCTACTTAACCTAACAAGTGTTCTTAAATACAAAATTTAAAAAAGAATAATTAATCACAAACGTAATTTATAGTAAGTACGATTGTATCATCAAAATTAAAAATTAGCGTAAAATAAGGCAATAGTAATGTTAATTTTAACTTTTCATGTGCAAAATACATTACCGCATAATATAAATGACTACTCTCACAAATCCGTGATGGCAGGTAAAAGACAATATTTAGCTTTGTACTCTACTGGACTATAATTATGGAGTAATCTTTAACATATTCTAATTCTCAGTAACTTTTCTTTTTTTCATATTATATAGGAGGCAAACAAACATGCGGGTCACCTGTTGTTAAGCGATCACCGCCATCCATAGACACTAGCAACCCCAGAGGAGTCGCAAGTGCGTTGCCAGCCTGTGTTTGGGGGAATGGAGAGAAAGGAAAGGGGAAGGGAGAGGAGAGGGGAGGGGAGATGGATCTCCAACGCTCTCGCTAACCGAACGAAATGCAACAATGCAAGCATTGTTACTTCACGTCGATGTTTCTGTAAGAGGATGGTACTACCTTTTGCGAGCTGACCCGGAAACAAGTAATAGCTTCAGCGTGTCTCTACCACCTAGAAACCTACCTAAACCTAAAACCTAACGTGTACAAAGTTTTACCAAATTTACATGTATTTTTTCAAGACCATATAATGTATACAACTTTTTTCCACAAAATGAAAGTTTCGAAACTAAAATAAAAAGTTTATTATACAGATTATTACTACATGAAGTATTGTTTAAAATAAAACATCCATTAACAGTCCAATACTCATAGTTACATGTAATATTAAATTCTTGATTGCTGAACAACAATCGATTAATAGGTATTGATTTCTGTCTATTTATAGATACTTAATATTACATTCCTTTATAACTTCTTTGTGAACGGGTACGAATCGATTTTATTACACACTTTGTTCAAGTGGATATTCCCTATTGAATAAAATATACAAAATACTTCATTTTTAAAATAATTTTATAAATATTATTAGCAATTAGGTCTGATTTCTAAACTCTAAAGCAGTGTTTCCCAACATTTTTTAAGTCATGCCCCCTACTTAATACATAATTTTTAACTTTTAAAAATTGTTTTGTTCCCTTAAGAAATATAAGATTTACGAAGAAACCACTATGAAATTGTTATTGAAACAACTTAAGTAAAATTTCAAAACATAGTGAAAAACTTACTTGACTTGATGACTCTAATTACTCAGTTGATATTTTGGTAACGTCAAACGAAATTATACTGAATAATTATTTACAGCATTTTCTTAAAATTTTGTCTTTTTTGTTAAATTTGTCACTGATATTTAAATTGCATTTAAATAACCCAAAGGGAAAGGGTTAAAATCATGTCGAGTTCATTTTTAAATTGCCCCCATCAACTATCAAATTGCCCCCCTGTGGGGTGTGGGTCCCACGTTGGGAAACACTACTGTAAGGTCTTCTAAACAACGTTCCGTTTTCTATTTATCATTGTGTGATTAAGTTACTGTTATTTTTTTATCCATTTAGCCTACTTTCTTTTGTCATATGTCCTATCTGTATTTTAACTGTTATTTTTTAATCTTTCACCTAAATTATGAATATTATTATTTTTTTATATTATTCGGTTTTTTAGTGTAAAATTCATCATATTCCCTTCCATTCCTTTCCGACAAATCTCATGATATGTTTCAGTGATGGTGGCTAAGTTTAACAACCATTAAAAGGCAATGGTTCTAAATATAAAAGGTGGGTGTTATTTTACACTTCCGTCTGAAGTTGATCGGGTGCTGCTACGTCTGTCCCAATTAAATGGTTATAAACTTTAGGATCTAAATGAATTCAAACCTTCTTCCTAAATGTAATCAGTAAGTTATTTATTCTTTACTTAAATGAGTAATATTATCCCATGCGTAAGTTATTCTTTCTTAATCTCTAAATTAATTCGATTTTTAAAATACATTAGTTTTCATGAGGATTGTTCTAAGTATTCAACATTTTACTTATTTATAGCGATTTCTGCCATTTTGTTAGGTTTATTGCTTAAGATTTTTTTGAATAAGATTAGCATTGTCCAATATTAAGCTTTTAGTTATAATATCAAATAAAGTAAAATATCAAACCACATTTATAAAGAATCTTTCTAAGTTAAGAAAGCAAGTTCTAGGAATGTCTTTTCAACATCCCGAACGTAAAATGAAACTAGAAAATCATTTGAATGTATAATACAACAAAGGTTAATTTTCGAGGAAAATTTCCTTTACCATTTTTGTGGATATGATTTTAAATATTTTCAAGTAAAAAAAGTATGTATATTTTTTTTATAATATTGGCAACAGGTACAAAATATTTACTTGAAATGCTATGTTTGTCCGTCTCTCAGCAAGTCATAAATCTTAAGAGATGAGAACTCTTAGCTAAAACAATATCTGGATGAGCCAATTAATTCTGATCTAGGGGTCCGGCTTTAATCTGATGGTCAGTCGCGCCCAAAACTTATAATTGAATTTCAGTTTAGGAATATTCAGTAACTTTACTGCTCTCAAGGATTTCTACAAACTGTCAAGAAATACTTATTATATAACAATAATATTATTATATAGATATTAGCTTAACATCGGAGTGGCATTGAATCGATATAAGACATTAACTGGGTAACCACATAACAATCTCTATAATATTATAGTAATTTATATAATTTCAACAGTCTGATTACCACAAAATCAGTTATCAAAAATAGAGTAATTTTTAATAATAAGTTGAAAACATTTTATACGGTCTCTATTCAGGCAGGAAAAGTGAAAAAGAAGTATAATAGATTTGTCTGAGAATAGATTACTAATACTAAATTAGATAGCTATTTCATATCAGAGTCCTACGTAAATCCTATCCCACACACTGCATTTTGTTACAATATTGTATAGTGTATACAATTTTTTATAACATCACATCATCTACAGTTGTTGTTACGAGCATTCCATGTTTTTATATATGATTTATAGCATCACATCAATATATCATTCACCTACTCGTGGTCACAAACGTCGAGTATATAAAAATATGTAAAGACGAGTTTTAAGCCCGCTTAATCATATTTTGGTACACCAAATATAAGACAAACTTTTTTACATTCTTAGATCACATTGCATATACCCAATACAGAATACTTATTTTTCTGATCAGAAGTACCGACGTAACCACTCGTTCACGCTCAAAATCAAGACAGCGACACCCGGAACGCATCTACGCGAATGAATTAATAAGGACAAAGCGTAACAATAATTAAGAGTCCATTGTAAACAACGATAAAAGCATATTACGAGACGACGAATATATTTCTATTTTATTCATGCCAACATATGTTACCTGTAAAGGTGCAAACACCAGTCTTATATGGATGTATGTTAAAGTATGTTTATTTTACTACTTAATTTGTTTGAATTAGATTAAAACAGCTTTGAATATTAATATGAATAACTCCTAAGATAACTATCAACAATTTGGCATTTATAATTTATATTTCTCACAGGTTTGTATATCGTCCAATTAATTTTTACTCCCAAGTACCTAATCAGTAGGTTACAAAAAAAAAGAAAGGAAATATTTATAACAAAATTTGTTGTGCACCAAAGAATCAAAGTTCGATGATTATATTCTAGCTCTTATTTCAACTGTCTCATTTCAACTGTACGTCTTCTATCTGATGAAACTTATATTTTTTACCTAGCTAAAAATACATTGGGTGTCCAACACTGGTGTAGTTATCAATTACCAAAATAATCAAAGCACGACTTTGAAGTTTTTTTTTTATATCAAAGAAGGCAAACGAACTGGTGGCTCACGTGATGTTAAGTGATCACCACCGCCCATAGACACTAGTGACATCAGGGACGTCGCAAGTGCGTTGCCAGCCTGTATATGGGAGAAGGGGGAGGGGAACGAAAGGGAAAGAAGGAAAGAGGGACGTGGGCCTCCGGCTCTCTCACTGACCGAACGAAACATAACAATGCAAGAACTGTCATTTCACGTCGGTTATCTGTGAGAGGGGTGGTACTACCCCGGAGGAGCCGACCCATTAATGCTGAAACCAAAAATAGCTTCAGTGGGGCTAAAGTGAGCTAATTATGCTACCATTGAAATACCTCATTCATAATCATAATTATGAAGAGATGATGATTTGCGTGTCGGACACTGCATTGATGGACGCAGGTTCGCATTCTTGCAATTGAGACAAAGCTTTCTTCCAATGATGGATAACATCTTGATGAAACCATAGCATGGTAGTTGGGCTTTTTTTAAGTCCGCTGGGATAGGTGTCTTGAAAATCTGTCATCTTTTATGTTATAGGTGGCAAACGAACAGGTGGGTCACCCGATGTTAAATGGTCACCGCCGTCTATAGACACTAACAACACCAGGGGAGTCGCAAGTGCGTTATCAACCTGTGTTTGGGAGGAATTGGACGAACGGAGAAGATGCAGAGGGGAAGGAAATGGACGTCCAGCACTCTCAATGATCGAACGAAACGCAACAATGCAGGTCAGTTTTCTGTGAGAGGGTGGTAGTACCCTGGGCGAGCCAACCCATTCATGCTGAAACCAGTAATAGCTTCGGCATGGCTCTACCACCTACAAATCTGTGAATGTGTTCTGCCAGCCGCACTTGAGAGCCATACCCTTTCTTTCTTTTTAGGTTTAACTTGTTTACCATCCTAAATCATCATTTAACATTACATGAGATTAAAGTCCGAAAGCTACAAAGTAATAAATAATTTAACTCAGTCTACATGACAGATGTCTATTTATGGTAGAATGAGTAACCTATTCTTATTTCTGCGGTTACATACATATAATGAGATATTGAAAACCAGGTATATACAAGTTTCCTGATATTGTATGTGCATTGATATACTTCATTTATATTTTTTTTTATATCATAGGTGGCAAACGAACTGGTGGACGTTCATAGACACCAGCAACACTAGAGGAGCCGCACGTACGTTGTTAGTCTGTGTCGCCAGCGCTCTCACTGACCGAACGAAACGCAACAATGCAAGCACTATTACTTCACGTCGGTTTTCTGTGAGAGGGTGGCATTACCCCAGGCAAGCCGACTCATTCATACTAAAACCAGTAATAGCTTCAGCAAGGCTCTACCACCTTCAAAAAATATTCTTATTGAACGTTGTGATCAACATTATAACAATAACAGTAATGATACTGAATAGGTATACAAATTATTTACTTGTGTAAGTTCCATCCTACAGTAATTTGCATAGTCACATCCATCGAATCATAAAAAGAATGACATAGCAATTAAATCTATGAACAAAACCTAAAGAAATAAAGAATTGTGTAAGGATTATTTCTGAAATCAAATTAGAAACGATATGTATTTTTATAAGTCACGTCTACCGTTTATGCGAAATCGATTCCATCACTTTATATCACGATTTCTTCGAATTTAATAGCCAAGTTGATGACGGGACGAACTCCAATAAACTTGAATAAGTATTCTTACACATTGCTCGATAAAACTTTATTCCCTAACTACTCGTACAAGTTGTGTTTTTAACTCAGTGTTATTATGCCTTGCCTGACGAAGGAACTTATAATCATACAGTTTTCTACACATAATTGGATTTGATATCGTGCGTAGATTCATTCACTCTATTATACTCCTATTATATTATAGAGATGGCTATGTAGTTAATTAATACGTAGTGGAAATGGAGACGAGGAATAAGTATATCAGCAAAAATTGTATATTTATTTTCTATAGGTATATATTTTTGTTCCGTTATATGCTACTATCTAATACTCGGAAATAAATAAAAAATATATTTTGCTTTACAAATTTACTTTGTAGGCATTGTTATTCGTTTACTTCCGTCTCCAAACAGCAGAACGTGTAGGGTTTTTAAAAACCAAAGTTTCTTAAATGAGGGTATGGTGTTAATATTAATAAGTTTCTAAGGATGAAAATAAAAAAAATGAAAAGGAATATATTTATCCAGTAATTTTTGCATGATGCACCCAAAGTTTTTTTTTTTTAACTGACTACGCTATTGGCCTCACTAGGCTTTTACAGCTTCACCGCACTACTAAGGCGAGTGCTTAAGGCATTCAGTCGATTTCCTTAAGGTGACGTTCTCAAGGGTGCACGGCACACCTCGGCTTGGGCTGTTATCGAAAAAAACCCGAGTCTACCCTAGCTAAACTATCCTATACTATAAGTTATAAATACATATATTCGTTTGTGAATCATACATTTAAAATTACATGAAATCACGAGTATCCTGTAAAAATATTACTAACGAGTAACCAGTCACCCAGTATATATACTAAAAGGTAACCTTTCAGTAGCTGCCAAAAAGTCCTTACTGCGAATGGTATTCAAAGTAGACATAACAAAGATCATACCAAATTTGACTACGTAGGGAAACAAGTGCGGGCATTGTAAGTCAGTGTTGATATAGAACAATAAAGGCTAAGCACTGATCCGATATTGTTACCCTATAATACGAACAATTTGACCACCCATCAATGAGACTCTAAGAATTTCATATATTTATAATCAAGCAAACATTTACCAACCTTTATTGTTTGAAATAAAGATACTAGTTAATTATCCTAGTTGTATTTCTCAACAATAAAATTGGCCCTTTCAAATTGACTTATTTGTCCGTATAATGGCATTACTCGTCGAGTAAATCACATGGCAACGATATTTCAATCCAATAAGGTGGATAGTTTCATAAATAATTCAGAATGTTGTAACAGCTAAGTGGCATTCGCGCGTTACGGTCGCCCGGAGAATCGGTGAGAAATCCGCTCCCACCACTCCGGTGGGCGGAATCATATGGCAGTTTTATTTCTCGAAATTAATTTTTAATCTGCACGTCACCTCGGACGTCACTTTTAAGGATATGTCATTATAACATATTTCGCGATAACTGACAGTATCAACATTATTTTTTCAAAGAAAAATATTGTATTAAAACATATCAAATTTTAAGAAATTGAAAAAGTATGTTTAAGATTTATTTATTTATTTTTACTTTAAGATTAATTATTGAAATTTAGTCCGTATGTTATATTATTCTTTATATTAAACTCTATTAAGATAAATAATAGTCATCTATAATTTTTTATACCACAATCTTACGGTTATTTTAAATAATAGTAGTCATTATACATTCAAAGCAAACTAAATTCAAATGGAACGTTTATCGTTGTAGTCTATGTTTATTTTTCTATTTACATTTTAGCAATAAAGTGATATATTTAATTCACACACATATTAGACAACATTTTATGTTAAAACGCAATAACAGCTTGTAACCTTTCCCTTGTTGTAGAGTATCCTTTGTGCATTTATCCTTTGAGTTTATAAAGGCATATTTTATGCCATTTTGATAAGCAGTATCAGCCACTTTATACGAAAAGGGTTCATTGAAGCCATGGATGAAAATAATTATGACTAAATAATTTTGGTAATGGAATTAAAATAACTAAATATTTATACATTTATTTTATGATACATAGAGTTATTTAACGATAGACAAAAGAATTTAATAAAACCAATTTATTTGAAATAGCATCTAATTACGTATCACAAAAATAAAGTCTTTGTTTTGAACAGTGCACAATTTTATATTTATTTATATATATTTCTGGTATTTATTATATGTAATTATATATTTTAAATTATCAAAATAACCTTAAATTCACCTAATCTAGGTCTTAATAAATATAGCTAATAATTAAGCAAATTTTGAAATAGATTAATTCGCAGATTCGAGTTCGATAAAAAGAAAGAGTATCCATCAATCTTCTTAAGTGAGTTCGTATAATTGATTATATCCCAAATTATTTTAGACATAAATACACCATAATTTAAGAGTCTTATCTTAGACAATCAGACATATTAAGCCTGTGTATAGTTTAATTATTATAGCTATATATGTGTTATCTATATTTAGATAAAACGATGTCACTTTCCACGTCTGCCTGTATGATTCTTTAGTTATACTAAACCACATAACGGATTTCAATGTGGTTTTCACTAACGTTGAAATAATTTCTTCCTAAACTTTTGTAGAGTAAAGAAAAAAGATGTATTTCTGTGAAATGTTGGGGTTTTGGCTTTAGCTTAGCTTAGCTTTCGAATGCTTATAACTTACAATGTACCTATGCTTTATTTGTAGCTTTGCTTTGTTTAGCTAGCTATACTTTAAGAGATATATCATAGTAAAGTATTACGGGACTCTAAATCCTAAAAATGCTAACAAAAACGCAAAGCGATTCGCGTTAGTATATGTCTGTCTTCTAGGGATAAAACATATAAAACATTTTTAATTTTTACATATCATAAAAAAAATAATTTGTTATTTACGACGCTTTCAATGAATATATAACCGACCAAGCAATCTATTACCCAATTAAATATTTTAGTTACGGTGGGAATTTAATCTAGATTAAAACCGTTTTTTAAAGCATAATATTGCAATGGATATATTAGAAGGTATTGAAGATTTTCGATAACGCGTAAAAAAAAGAAATGTGTAAGATTATTATATATTCCTAAGAGTTTTATAATTAAATGTTGTTTAAAATTAATGTAATTACATAGTGGAACTGAATCAGTGAGCCTAGTTAATTTGCTGCAGTTATTGAGGGTTACCCAGTCTCTTCAATGTAATTCAACTTAGTTGGGATTATCCCGTGTTCCGATACGTAATTTAGTGGAAAAGGTTGCGACCCTGCTAGTTTGTATTACCCCGACAGTGATATAGGGTATTAAGTTCCCTTGCCTGTCTCCCTAACACGTAAACAAGACGGAACCTTTCTGCGTATCACCCTCGGAAAGGTTAATAATTTAAGAGACTAAGCGGGAGTAGCTCTCTGGCTGTTTTCTACTTAAACTAAAATTGTTTTGTTTCCATCAACACTGCAATCCTTTTGAATTATTCATATAAATGGAACGGTCTCACGGAATCTGTGTTTCTAGAATCGTGTATTTGCCACATGTAAAGTAGATCCGATTTTGTTTTTCTTAATTTTTTATTGGTACATGTGGTGATGATATTGCTTAAAATAAAAAAAAATTCAGAAATATCAATCAAAAATACTTTACGAGGCCATCCTTAAAGTGCGTTCGCAATCAGAGAGGAGAAAGAGGTATTGTTTAACACGACGAGATTTCACAAAAATTGGCATCTCCTAATTTTATTTTTATTTCTACACAAGATCATTTCAATTTTACTAACAAAAAATGTAATGGCGATTATACTCGTTTCTAAGTATTAAAAAAATCGTTGAACTGTTTTATTTGCTAACTGTTGCTGGCTGAGTTTTATGTTAATGTTCGTTATAGCATATAATTAAGTTAAAATATTTGTATACTTTGTTAAAATGCAAAAGTTATATAGAAACAGGAATAGTTGATATGATTATACTTTTTACGAAATTACAGAAAATATTATGATGAGACATTATGGAAGAAAGGAAGGAAATATAACATTATCTGTAAAGTAGGTTATGAAGAGCCCTTAAGATCATAATTGTGCGAACTAATTAAATATATTTAAAACAGAAGAGTACTGGTAGTCAGATTAAATGATAAATAATGTCATTTGAAAAAAAGAAGTTATAAAATTTATGGTTATTCTCTGAAATAAGAGTTAAAACACGCTTAATTAAATATTTTTTTGTTATAAATAAAGCTTCAGACCTATATAATATGGCTAACGAAGTGTAAGCCGATTTGTAAATTCGTCAAGTTAGGTGAAAGCGCGTGGACACAACCCAAATAAAGCCGCCTGATCCTATTAACACACGGCTAACAGGCGAGATCTTCTAACAGTACTGGATGATACCTCACATGAACCATATATAAGACTAGCTGTGCCTGCGACTACGTCCGCGTGAAATTTCAATTATAAACAAAGTGATTATTAAAATCATAGGATTGTATTGTGTGGTAAGACTCAACATTGACGATTTAATTGGTCTCACGCTTTGTAGACGATTTTGTTCGCCGAGACGCAACATGGCATACAGCATCTAGTTCTACATCGTATTTTTAGCCACTCTCTGTACTATTAATAGACCATATCGAGGGTAGACGCCATGGTCGATATTATGTTTTAATGTCGGGTAGTTATAATGTGAACGGCCCATATAAGTGGCGGCGCTTGTTCTGTTGACAGGAGAGTCAAAGCCCAGCCTTGGCGGCGAACGCATCTGCCCGATATCTCTTTGTTCGATATCTTTTGTTTTCGACTTCGGTACTCGCAGATTAGTGACGACCCGTTGTTTTTCGCGTTTCGTTGTGTTTTGTGTTTGCTATTAAATCGACACAGCTGTGCCGCCCGTGTGCAACATCTACCTGAGTGAGTGAGACATTCCCTTACTTATATATTTGCGCCTTTATTTATTTATTTAACCACTTGTCTATTCAGTTAATTATTTATCTTTTATCTTATTACTATTTATTTTTCTATTATTTATGTATTAATTCTCTTTATATATGTAACTACTTATCTATCTATCTACTTAACTGCTACTTATTTATTTTATAGTGTGTTATTTACGTAGTATATGTTCCCTTGTCTCGCTCACTCATTTACATGCTTTGTACTCTCATTTTGTTTTAAACAACTCTCTTGGACCGGACTCGAGATAGTCTCCGGGACTTTCATTTGGCGTGCTCCCTGCCCTTAAGGTAGGGAGGTTGTTTCGCGGCCCCTCCCTCTCCTCGATCCACCGCGATGGATCTGTTAGCTGTAACAGATTATTTTCGCAAAAATCTCCTCTAGAGCGGTTTAGATCAGGACGCTTACGTTTCTTGCGTAAAGCAGTTAAGTCTCGTATTTCTGAAATCCGGAGTGACAGGTGGGACAGGTTTCTGGAGGATCTCCAGCCGTCTCACCTGTCATTCTGGACTCTCACGCGAAAGTTTAAGTCCGATACGGTCATTCCAATACCTCCTCTCGACAGAGGCCCCGGGTTGCCTCCCGTGTTTGATAGCATAGATAAAGCAGAATACTTTGCCGCAAGCTTAGAGAAACAATGTTCGCCAAACACTGATAACACTGACCCTTTCCATAACGGATTAATCGAATCCGCTGCGGAGCATGTACTCGCGTCTCCTCCGGCGGGTACCCTAACCGCGATCACTTTCGATGAACTTGCAGGCGCAATCAAGCGTCTCAAGCCTAGGAAGTCCCCAGGTCCCGATGGGATCAGGAACGAGGTTCTGAAGCTCCTTCCTGACCGCATCATAGCTCGATTGGTCTGCATCTTCAATGCGGCCATGTCCCAGGGTCATTTTCCAGCCGTCTGGAAGAGGGCCGTAGTGATAGGGATTCACAAGCCCGGTAAGAAAGCTACGCTTCCCGATAGCTATCGCCCAATTAGTTTGCTAGACACTCTAGGTAAACTTTACGAGCGGCTCCTTTTGAACCGTCTCCAGGTTTCGATTAACGACCTTAGTCCGATACCGCCTGAGCAGTTTGGATTTCGCGCCAAACATTCTTGTCCCAATCAAGTACTCCGCCTCACGGAGTACATCTTATTGTAATTTCAATAAAGATCCGCACCCGGAGCCGGATTCGCCCGTAAAAAACACTAATCCGAAACGTACAATCGCTGTCTTTTTCGATGTCGCCAAGGCCTTCGATAAGGTCTGGCACAAAGGGCTCATATACAAGTTAAATCAAGCCGGTATACCCGATAGTTTAGTTCACATCATACGTGATTATCTCGCCGATAGAACCTTCCGTTTTAAAGTAGACCGCGAACTCTCAACGCCCCGTCCGATACGCTCAGGTGTGCCACAAGGCCCAATACTCGCGCCCACCCTTTTCAACCTGTTCATCAGCGACCTACCTAAGCTCCCGGGAGTCGAGGTAGGTTGTTATGTTGATGAGGCCGTTATGTCACAAAAGGAAGAGGCGGAAAGGCAACGAGAGAGGTGCAGCAGAGCAACAACGACACGTCGACGTGGACGCGAACGCGGAAGGAGAGGTGGTGGACAATTTCACCAAAAGCCGCCCTGAAAGACATTCCAGGTAGAGCAAGGGAGGGGGGATTATAGGGCTGTATGGTTAGGTAGGTAAGGTTAGGGCTAGGAGTAGGTCTGTAGAGATAGGTTACATTAGGGATAGGTAGGATAGGGGGAGGGATTTAAGGGGGGGGGGGGGGGTTGGGGGTGGGGGGGATATTTGGGGGGGGGGGGCCTTTGGGGGGGGGGGGGGGAGGAGGGGGGGAAACCTCGATAAAAAAAAACCAATGGGGGCGGGCGGCGGAGGGGCTC
>JACEII010000021.1:3271568-3443730 GCA_014332785.1 Antheraea mylitta | reverse complement strand
AAAAAAAAAAATTGTGTTGACACACTCTCGGTAGCTGTCGTAATGTGCAGTATAGCTCTGTCCGAACTCGTATCGGTAATTTAAAAAGTGATTCATTGTAGGAACTGATTAACAGTTTATGTAAAATGGCTAGTTATGTTTTTTTAAATAATCAATGATTGTTTTTCAAAAAAAAAATTCTAACAATATATACACTCATCAAGAGTCTAAGCAACATGTACTAATTTAAATTTTAGGATGGTTCTTCACATTATAAGGTTGTATTTTATTTTTAAAATAATATCTTTAGGGTTCTATGATGTAAAAATAACAGCTTTTGTCTTTATAAGTTCTTTTAATAACAGAAATGAACAATATTAGAGTTTAATACAAAGTATGGTCTCCTCTGCTGTTCAGAACTTGTCGGCAACGTGTATTCATTAAATTAATGAGACTGTTTATGTCTTCTTGCGGTATTCGCTCCCAATGGAATTGTAGCAGATCCTTCAGCTGTTGGGTTGTTGTAGCTCCGTCCAAGTCCTTCAAAACACGTCTCTGGAGCATGTCCCATGCGTGCTCGATGGGGTTGTGAGATCTGGCGATTGTGCAGGCCAGGGCAATACCCGGATGTTCTCCGTTGCAAAGTATTCACTGGTTCGCCGAGCTGTATGAGAACGCGCATTGTCATGCATTAACCTAAAATCGGAGCCAAAGGTTTGTGCAAATGGGTAGACATAAGGTCTGAGAATATCCTCAATGTAATTTTCAGCATTCATGTTTCCATTTACAAAAACGAGCTCAGTTCGCCTGTTCTTCATAATACCCGCCCATAACATAACTGTTAAGCTGCTGTATGGATGAACTTCTTGAACGCACCTGAGCCTTTCAGTATTTCCGGGCCAACGATACACTCGCACCCTTCTTGTATCAGGCTTGAACCCGAATCGCGACTCGTCGGAAAACATAATTTTATCCCATTGTTCCTGGGTCCATGTTATGCGTTCTCTAAACCATTCATATCGAGAGCGCGATTCCCGTGACGTATCGGTGGGCACCTGATTGAGCGTCGAGCTCGTGGGCCGTACTCATGCAGTCGATTTCGCAGTTTGAGGACTTACATCAACACCACTTGAAATTTGTAGCCTCAAACTTATCTCTCGAGCGGTTAACATCGGCTGGCGTATTGCAGTCAGTTGTATGTACCGGTCTTGCCGAGTGGTTGTACTCTTTTTACTGCATGGATGCTGTTCAGCGGGTTCTCCTGTATTATTGTAGCGCTGCCAAAGACGACAAATGACACTTCTATGAATGCCAAAATGTAGAGATACCTGAGATTGATTACTTCCCGCTTGCAACATCCCTACAGCTCTTTGCATTTCATCTGCCATCAAATGACTTCGCTTCATGACGTAAAGAATATCTAACAATTCAATTTTGTAAACTTTATTTAAATGGTTGGTAAAATTATAAAATCAAGACTAAACGTAGCAATTAAAACTCACTTAAATTCAAATAAATTCGCAGTCATTTGAATTTTATGAAAAAACAAAACATAATCAAATTTTTTTTTTACAACCAGCAAATATGTCATTAATACCAATGAAGTTTACTTACCTACGCACTTTGTTTGAGTAAATACTTCACGCATGTTGCTTAGACTTTTTTGATGTGTGTATTTAAAAAACATAACTTCGTTATAATAAGACCTAATAATAAGACTTTATACATTAAAACTCACTAAACATGGTACTCTTTTATGTCATAGGAGGTATACGAACAGACGGGGCCCCTAATATTAAGTGATCACCACCATCCATAGACACTTGCAACACCATCACAAGTGCGTTGCTAGCCTGTGTTTGGGGAAAGGGGTTAGGGGAGGGTAGGAGGGAGATATGTATGGAGGTATGTCATAAGAGATAAACGAGCTGGCGAGTCACCCGATGTTAAGTGATCACCGCCGCTCATAGACACTTGCAACACCAGGGGAGTTGCAAGTGCCTTCCAGCCTGTGTTTGGGAAAGGGATATGGGGAAGCGGAAATGGGCCTCCGCTGTTTTCGCCGACCGAACGAAACTCAACAATGCAATCACTGTTACTTCACGTTAATTTTTTTGAGAGGGTGGTACTACCCCTTGCGAGCCGACCCATTCATGCTAAAACCAGTAATAGCATCAGCATGGCTCTACGACCTACCAGAAACTTGAACTTAGGATCCGGCAAATGAATAATATTTTTTGCGGCTTTGTTTTAAAACCTAGCACTATTTATCTAGACAAAGAGACTGACATACCGACAAACCGAGAGACAAGTTTCAAAAACCATGAACATGTATTCTGTCATTCTGTCTCCCCAAAGTATTTTTTCTTATTATAATGTACATACACATTTCGCCCCGTTATCGTTTTATTAGATGTATAGATTTATCTTAATCCATCGATATTTTCTATCCAATATTTATCGTGAATATTTAGAACCTACTAGAAACAATTTGTGTACACTTTACAAGTTACTGTGAATTACTCGTAGTAAAAATTAACGATTTTAAATTTTTGTCCTAAGAATGTATTATAAAACCAAAATGTATTCATTCGTTTACCGATCTATTGAATTCTGAAAATCAGATTTAGTTAATAAGATTGTAAAAGTTGAAAAGAAAACAAATCTATAAAATGATCTTTATAACAGTAGATACATTAATCAATTCTTAAATGTCTATAGACTAAGTCATTTTATAGATTTGTTTTCTTTTCAACTTTTACAAACCTTATTAACTAAATCTGATTTTCAGCGAAAAGTTATTTTCATTAAATACAATGGTGTTTACTATTTCTAACTTAATAATCATAGTTATATTATGTTCACGTTTTTATGTCATAGGAGGCAAACAAGCTGGCGTGTCACCTGATGTTAAGTGATCACCCCCGCCCATAAACACTTGCAACACCAGGGGAATCACAAGTGCGTTCCAGTCCGTTAGTGGTATCCGCCGCAAACTATGAACCCGTAACTAACGCTGCGCGTTATAAAAGACTTCGCGACACATTTTTACCGACCCTCCTGATTCAATCACGTCAGCGAACGATCAGTACCAGACTGTCCCTCGAAACAGAGCGTGTTCACGCCCACGCCCGCGTAACCACAGATCACGCCGCCGTGGTCTGGGGGTTAATTTCGCTCCCGCACATCCGATTAGGCCTCCCACGGCAGCGGCTCAAGCCTAGGTTCGATCCCTCGGTAGAGAGCCCTTGAGTGCGTTGCTTGCGCGATATGGTGACACACAAATATATATCACTGCCACAACACTACACGATCACTCCCACACACGTGCACGCCTACACGCTTACACATGAAAATGGAAGGGTTTACTTTTTTTCCCTTATCGAACTGAAAAACTCTTAATTTTCCGATAATAAATATATGGAGGAATTGTTGAGGCGTGTATGCTTGATACACATATACGTTTCAACAACTCATACATATATGAATAGTTAGCTAAGATATTTAGGTCGCGATATGGCATGCTACAGGCAACAGCCAAGCCGAGGTGTGCCACGTACCCTTGAGCTGATTGCCAAAATAAAATCGGCTGAGTGTCTTAAGCGCTCTCCTTAGTAGTCCGGTGAAGCTGTTAAGACCTTGCTGGGTTAATAGCGTAGTCATTTCGAACAAAAAAAAATGTCACAAGTGCGTTACCAGCCTGTGTGTGGGAAAGGGATATGGGGACAGGAGGAGGGAGGTGCGAGGAGAGGGTAAGTGGGCCTCCAGCGCTCTCACTGGCCGAACGAAACGCAACAATGCAAGCACTGTTACTTCACGTCGGTTTTGTATGAGAGGGTGGTACTACCCCGGGATGTCGACTCATTCATGCAAAAACCAGTGAACTTCAGCGTGGCTCTACCACGTACTTTTCATTTAATCGATGTGAAAGCTTCTACACCCGCTTTGAGCGTTTTACCAGACTATAAATGTTAATAATCTCAAATTACAAATTATCATATTTCAATCATTCAACCTATACTGTAAAATAAAAAAGTGTTATATTAATTATTGTAAATAATTTCCATATGTAAATACAGAAACTATTATGAGTTTAACTTTATATGTATCCTATTGATGAGAACTCTTACCACTGAAGTTAAATTCAATGTGTTAATTTAGCTCGTTCGATAGGTACGTAAATAAACTTTGGCTATTAACACGTCAAAATTGCTGTTTAACGAGAAGGGAGAGCAATAAATGGAGATTAAACAAGACGATACGCAAACCATCTAACCTTCTCAATTACTTTATGAAATTAGTTTCAAGAGGAGAACTCGCAAACATCAGTTATTCGGTATTGTCTTCGATAGCCACAGTTCTAATATATTTTAATATATTTTCTATTTATTAAGAGCGTATTTTGCTGTTACTAATTAATTCATTGGGATTAATTTCAATATTAACAATATATCTTGCTGGCTGCGCCATTGTCAGGGTTAACAAAATTTTTTGTTTGAATCCCAAAAAGGAAAATTTTCTGTGTAATCCAGAAGTAATTGTTCCTAGTCTAAGCTTGTACTTGTATCTGTATGTATATCTTAATTGAATATTTACAGCTCCTTGACAGAGTGTTTGGTCTTTAATGTGGGATTGTTTGGTCCTGAATCAAAATCAGATTAGATTATCCTGAGAAAAAATAGTTTTATTTTCTCAATAACCAATAGTATTAGAGATCTGACACACGTTCCGAATATTCTTCTTCTTATTTAATCTATAAGCAATACACAGTTCCGCCAATGTCGTACAGATATAAAGCATGTACTGTCTGTGGCTGATAGTGTCATAAACCAAGAAATTATTTTAATAGTATATGTATTCTGAAAACTATTTCCTTGGGTTATAGACCTAAGGCCGTTATTTTACTATACCAAATAGCAAAAACTTTGTTTATCAGATTTTTGATGTGGGATGTTTGATTTTTTTTTTTTGGAACATATATAGGCGGAGGATAAACATGATTGTTGGCGTGGTGACGTGAAACACAAACTTTGCACTATAAACGTAAATGTTCTATGATACTAAACTAGATTATTAGACCACGTTCAGTGGTAATAAACCCTATTATAAAAAGGTTGCAGGTTTAGTTCCCGTTAATGACTTTTGTATGAAAAGCATAATTATTGTTTCTATGCTTGAATGTTAAATTTCTATACGTCTAGGTATACTAGCTGTTTAGTTATCATAATACGTGCTAGATTGAATTTGAACTTTAATGGCCATGTGTGAAATTCTGGAATAATCTTAGCTTTTCCTGAAGCAACGGGTACTTATATTATTGATCAGAATACGGTTATATGGTTCAACTTTCGTCAGTAGACTAGATCAATATTTCACATATCAATATGAAAATATATGTGGCGTCATATTTATGTGAAGCAATAATCAAACCCCTTTCGTATTTCAGTACATTGTATTCGTTTATTAAAGTGCGCATCACACGAAGGTAGAAATCACAAACAATGTTACAACACCAATCCACTTCAAATTATTAGTACATTACATACTAGGGTGGATATGTATGAATACGCCTCTTGTGGAGGCTACAAAACAATCTACCTAATCGATTAAGAGACACTTACATGTATTAACATGTCCTTGGTACGATATAGAGGGTACTGTTATTGTCGTGTACCCTCGTATTGATTTTATTAATTTTCTTCTAGGCATGTGTCCAACCAAAGTAAACAGGTCTGCGTGTTTCTTTCTTAATTATTCATTTTTTTGAAACATTCATGTCAATAGACTGTCACTAAAAGCAATTCTGTATAGTTACTATCGTCAACTATCGCTCTGTTATTTACGATACACGCTATATATTTATTTTAAATAGTGATATAATTATTTGTCTATGAGCGATCTCTAAAACTGTTTTGGTGTAATAATAACGTACTGTTTTAATAAACAGGAGCAGTATAGGGGAGAGTGGGGGAATTGGGAACACTTAACTTCAAACGCAAAAAAATAATAGAAAAAAGTTATAGACTAAATCAAATTTTATTGCTACATGAACTTTAGTTATCTATGTACTTAATTGCCATAAAACGTTATTTTAAATTTACGTTTTAATAAAGATATAAACTAAAACAAAAAACATTGCCGTTCCTGTTTATCCGATACCCTATGGGGTAATTGAGATCATCCCGTGGGGGAAATGGGAATTGTATGAAGTAATTAAGAAAGACTTTTGATCGATCTTTCTTACGTAATTACGAGCCATCTGAAATAATTTATAAAGTTTAAATATTTTTACACAATCAACCAGCGGTACTATGGGTAATTAGGAGGGTAAGGGGTAATTGGGAACGTTTCAAATTATTCACCTAATGCCGTTCCCAATTACTCGAATCAGTCAATATACATAAAAATTGCCGCCACTCTCAAAAGCATTTTTCATTAACTTCAATCTATGTTACATTTGAAAATAGATGCTGTGTGTATGGTATGAGCAAAAACATCATACCTTTGAACTCAAAAATATGATACTTACATGCGTTATAACTGATGAAAAAAATATATGAAAAATACAAAAATAATTGTTCGACTTACCGTGACAAAACTAGTGCGTCCTTTCAATCCTACTTTCACAAACGCAATGAATGGCTATGCATTCAGCCGTAGAATAGGTTCGCGACAGTGTAGTACGGGGAGATGTACTATTTATCTAACTATTCCCAATTACCCGTCGTTCTCAGTTACCCCACTCTCCCCTACATCTGTGTTAGATTTTTTTAGATACAAAATAATACCTTTAATTTAAATTGAATTAAGCTTGTCAATAGGTTTTATTAAATAAAATCGCTTTTTGGGTTTCTTTGTGTGTTCCATTGGTTCTTTCCACAAGATTTCTATGTATAATAGAGACTGTTCCGTACTTATGTACAGTGTACTTATATTATTATCTATACTAATCTATATGCGAGCACAAATCTTTTTCTTTATTACTTTTATTGATTAAAAGGCATGTATCTGCTCACTTTCTTGAACGCACCGTTAAAACGTACACAAGTGTTGCCATCTAAGATAACTAACTTTCACTTTTTGAATCTATCAAAGAGGAAAAATTACCGCTCTGAGCGATCTGTATTAGCGAACAATTGCAAGGTCGATACATATCTAACTAACAGTTTATTAAACGTAGTGTCAGTGCAAACTTGTGTCCTGGTTCAAAATCAGCGATCTAAACCACGAACTACGCCGGGGTACCCCGAAGAAGAGGATCTCCTAGTGTGCGGGTGAGTGGTGGATACATGTCCTAAATTAACTTCCTAAACAGAGACGTGTTATATATATTTATAATATCTGAAAATCAAAGTCATGTAATATATTTTTCGAGCACTTACATAAAAACTAAACAATATGACATAAATCATACTACGCACTTTTCTCAGTTACATATCTTACTATGTATTGTTTTTTTAATAGCTAATCTGCGAATCTGTTCAACCACTGCAGTACTCATCCTTAAATAATATAGATAGTTCTATAACAATAATAATGCACAACAGAAAGACATTAAAATTTACCAGCACGAAAAACAATGAAATACTACGATATTACCAAATAGTTACTATTTCATCTATAGGGTTACGATTATAAAATAATATTTCAACAAAATATAAAGTCTAAAAAAATACTTTAGAGATTCCATTACAATGCAGATACAACAAGACTATTAATCTAACAGAACCTTACAAAACTGTATTTGCAGCTATAAAACAGTCTAATTATATGAGGTCGTGGCTTTGTCTCATTTCTTATGCATTCACAGCGCGCCTTATTACCTTCATTACCAGTTTAAAGTATTAAGCAAACTTCGAATCAGGAAGATAGTTCACTTAGATTTGTATAAATGAGTTAAGAATTAAAAAAAAACTAATAATATAACAGTATATAAATATGACAGAAGTATTTTTTGTTGGTCAAAATAACATTTTATTTCATATGTTTGGTTCAACTTTGATGGCTAGATAAAAAGCAACACTTTGGGCATTCAAGGTATAGTTTTTTTAACAATCTATGTGATTAAAAATCAATTGCTAAATGTATGTAAACACATCACTTTGAAGTGGTTGCACATATTTGACTAATTATTTTTGTTGTTTTTCTAAATGTCAGGACCAATAATATAATTAAAAAGCTGTATTTATACTAGTATAATTCAGCTTTATAATATCATGTGATCCGGCGAAGCTGTTAGGTCTTCCTAGGTCAATAGCGTAGTCAATTCGGGAAAAAAAACCTAATATCAGCGGCCAGGACAAAATTTATATGACAAAAAATACTTGAAAAATTATACAGAGTGACCAATAGAAAAGATAGTCGACATATCGAACGATCAGTACCAGCCTGTCCCTCAAAACAGAGCATGTTCACGCCCACACCCGCGTAGCCACAGATCACGCCGCCGTGGTCTGGGGGTTAATTTCGCTCCCGCACACCCGATTAGGCCTCCCACGGCAGCGGCTCAAGCCTAAGTTCGATCCCTCGGTAGGGAACCCTTGAGTGCGTTGCTGGCGCGATACGGTGACACACAAATATACATCACCGCTACAACACTACACGATCACCCCCACACAGGTGCACGCCTACACGCTTACACATGAAAGTGGAAGGGTTTACTTTTTTTTCCCTTATCGAACTGAAAACTCTTTTTTTCCGATAATAAATATATGGAGGAGTTGTTGAGGCGTGTATGCTTGGTATACATATACGTTTCAACAACTCATACATATATGAATAGTTCGCTAAGATAGGTCGCAATTTTGCATGCAACCGGCAACAGTCAAGCCGAAGTGTGCCGTACACCCTTGAGCTGGTTACCAAAATAAAATCGGCTAAGTGCCTTAAGCGCTCGCCTTAGTAGTCCGGTGAAGCTTTTAAGACCATGCTGGGTCAATAGAGTAGGCATTTCGAAAAAAAAACAGTCGAGATATTTTCATAAATATTGACAGATCGATTTTTCGTTATTCAGTAATCATTATATTTCATTGAATGATTATACTATAAAGAAACGACTTGTTCTCATTTTCTCCATTAGTATACTTGTGCGCAGCTCAGACGGGTAACTTGGAATAGAAAATTCTAAGATACATTAAAAACCAATCCGAATGGATATAGTCTAAATAGCAAAGAATAATTTCTTTTTGATCAGTATCCGTGTTTCTTTATAAACACAATAATAAATACTAGTGGGCGCCCAGTGGTCGACATTCGACCATAGTTAATTGATTTTTTTAAATTGGAACTTTATTGGGTTCTTTTGTCAAAGGATATACTTCTATAATCAAAGGTTTTCATCATGGCTCCTCAGTTATTTGCCATTTGCCATGATCTTTAACTATATAGACATAAAAAAATCGATGTGTAAATGAAAATTTAAATTAATTACAAATTTGGAACAAAAACCACGTGGTAAGGCTCTCAAATTATAAGTAAACATAACTTTACGAATATAAAAAAAATTATCGCAACCCATGATTTCTATCAATTAATTGTTTTCAATTAATTTTACACGACACCATGGGTGGGTTGTATTTCCGGATGATATTGAATTAAATGTAGTCTGTTCATTATGAGAAATAATGATATGTCCAGTATCGTCGTTTGAAAAACAATGGATGCACAATAGAATCAAATGGTGAATCAAAGACAAATATGTTTTTAATACTACTATTAACTATTAAAAAATAAATTCTTTTTTGTTGCTACATGAGGTTAAATTGCAACATAGTAATCGCGGAGGTCTAAGTCATTGATTACTTTTATGAACAAAATTCTTATTTATTATTATTTTTATTAAAAAAAAATATTATATTATTCTTAAAGTATTATTTGATTCATTTTTTTATTAAATCATCATTTGAAGTGAGTTCACCATAAAAAATAATAAACATTACAGTAATAGTTATATGTTATAATATCATTGTTGAATGTAGGATGGAAAATGGTAATTGGAACGTAAGTGTTAAAAAATACATATAGTCGAGCATAACAACCTCCTTCGTAATCTTTTTTGAAGTCGTTATTGACAGCTGTCAAAATGTCGTTTTTATTTACATATATGTATTGTTATAATACCATTGTTGAATGTAGGATGGAAAATGGTAATTGGAACGTAAGAGTTAAAAAAACGGCTGTCAAAATGTCTTTTTTATTTACATTCATATCATATACGTTATGTAAAATTCAGGCAGTAGTGTGAGTAGTGCATATTTTAATGAATTTAACGTACTTCTAATGCAATTTATATAAAATAAACAACTTTCTGCACTTCTCCGCCATATAAACTATGCCAAATTTCAAGTTCATCCGTTCACGGGAAATCGGTTAAAAAGGGGTACAAAATTTTGCTTCGTGTGTTAATATATAGATTATGAAGTATTTTAAAGTGTTGCTCTAAACAAATTACTTTGAGTACCATCAGAAATGTATTCAAATATAAGTGGCATGTGTACCCTGAAATTGCCATATATTTCACAACAGTTCAAGCCCTATACGAGTATATTATGACTTTAAATGTTTAACGATCTTGTTGACCCTATAAAAATCGTTTTAATTAAGAAATTGATTTTAATAATGTTATCTTTTATTTCATCGTATAACTGTATTACTTCTATGCATTCATTATATTATTAATTTTTGTTTACGACATCGCTCGTGTTAAATTAGATTTGTTCTATTCCACGGGAATTGTAACTTTATAATGATCGGTTGAAGGTTTGAAAGCCTAACATATTAGTAAGGTTGGATTCATCAATAAGCAGGACAAATTTTCTTTCCACGTAAGAATATTTTAGCAGAATAATAATCTTTGTAATAAAATAAATTTATTATGTATCATAATAATAATTGGGAAGTGTTAATGTACTTATTAAGTCCATGTTATAAGTTTCATTAGCACTTAAGCCGTAAACGATTCATTGTAAGGACGTGACTTTATTATAATCGACGTGATTGTTTCATAAATTGCTCACTACTTAACTGCGGGGTTTTAGTAATTGTTAGACACCACATATTTGTCAGCCGGTCGGTCAGCGAAACCATTAACATTCTGTAAATACTGTGACTATTCATCCGAGCAGAGCTCCGCCCCACAACAACGTTCACATAGAAGTGCGCGTAGATTGACGGTATCTTTCCTTTTATATGCCAAACTGTGGAAGTCAAATCCATTCTAGTGTGTCTAGTAATGTTCCGGTGGCGTTGTAGTCACCCCTCTCGGGTGTATCATAGCGGTACCGGACGTAGTCATTTAACATAATTTACTGTAGGTGCTCAAATTTGGTTTCAAGGCACCCATTATTTTGAGATATTCGTAACACGTTTTTTTTCTTAGCTTAGTCTGATTCAGCTTTTATTCGTTCCCTGATTGTTATAGGAAGAATCTAATCAGTATGTTATGAAATCGAATCAAAATTCGATGTAAACTGTCAAATTGTCATTAATCATCTTAGAACTTAGGGTACTAAGTTTTATTTTCTAAACTTGTTGTTTTCGCAAAAGGGTCATTTAGAATTGGTAAAAGAAACAGAGAGAGGGCTGATCGCAAATTGTTACGATTCAGTACTCACTGCTTTGACGTGTTGCATGAGCGCAATGTTAAGTCACCAAGATTTGTTAATCCTGATATAGCTATATACAAGCCTGAGTGAAAGTCGTGGTTATTTCAAAAAGATCAAGATACAAGTAAGAGAGTCGTTGTAATCAAAGTCCGTTGAATGTCTTGAGATTAGCAATTACATGCTTTACAAAATTTTCGAACGATTTAATTGTAGACTTCTTTTGCATCAAGCCCAAAAGATCGGTATGGACATGTACGGAGATTATCGCAGAACATTGTGTGCACTAGTCTTTTCGGGTACTAAGTCGTGGTTGTTTTCTATATAAAATATATAATACATTATTGACTAGAAACAAAAATTTAGACTTAATTGATTTTACTGTTGTTGATAAACCATAATTTTTAGCCGCTCTGAATATAGTTGTAAGTTCGAATTTGTGCGTAATATTATCAAGAGTTAAATCCAAAACAAAATTAAAATATTATTACACCAATCTATAATTGACATTTATTTATTCTTAACTTGTCTCGATTTTATACATATAATAGTAAATATTAACACTTAAATTTATGTTCTGACTAACTATACTCAAAGTGGTCAAAAAGTTTGGCGAGGATTGTATATTTTTGTACAAAACTAATAATTATATATCCATATAACAACAAAGGTTAAAGGCGAATGAATGTATCGTGTTTTCCCGGAGTACCTGTAAATATCAAACACAATACAGTCGATTCTGTAAACGACTTAAATTCGTATTAATTGACTAAAGCAGCTTTATACCTAATAGATTTAATCGGATTTGCAACAACTGTGTATAAGTAGTGCGGTTATGCAAACTGATAAGCTTACCAATTAAGCCGCTATTGTATTTCACAATTGTATTGTATCTGTTATTGAGACAACAGTGAACATAAGCCAAGAGTATAAAATAAGTGGCAGCTGCCATTTTTTATATTTTCTTTATAGTAGGTCGATGACCCGACAACAGACGGCGGTTTACCATGAACCCATAAATCTATCAGGTTTCTAACATAGTGGATTAACCACATAAATTCTGTTGGTAAGAATAGCTTCTTTATCCTTTCTAAAACGCTTACTCAGATGCGTCAAGTTCTGGTCTTCATAACAATTAAAATAAGTTAGAATTGTGTATATAATGTAAAAAAGCAAATGCTTAAAAACTTGGTTTTCTGTGCGCTCTCGCGTAATTTATGTATGACGGCGTAAATGCCAATTTATTGCTGAGTAATGGTACCGTTTGGAGATCTGCAAATGGGCTAGTCGAGTAAGAAGAGAAATGGTTCGAAACGTGCGCTGCTAAATGTATTTATAATTTATTTATCGGCCATGTTACAAATCCGAATTGTTATCGCAAGAAATATACGTTTTCATACCGAACGAGAGTTTGCGTTTGAATAATGGGCCGCGAGGAATACATAAGTACGTATCTAGAGTCGGCGTATAAAAGATTTGTAATTATAAAGTAAACAGCAAACATTCTACATATGGGTCGGCTTGCTCGGGGTAGTATCACCCTCTCACAGAACACCGACGTTAAGTAGCAGTTCTTGCATTGTTGCGTTTCGTTCTGTTAGTGAGAGCGCCGGAGTCCCACCTCTCCTCTCCCTCTCCCCTATTCCTTCCAAACACAGACTGGCAATGCACTTCCGACGCCCCTGGTGTAGCTAGTGTCTATGGACGGCGGTGATCACTAAACATTAGGTGACTCACCTGTTAGTTTGCTTCCGATGGTATAAAAAAGAAATCACCTTCTACATTGTTTATATTGAGGTCATCTTATTCTAGGTTATATAACTTAACGCTACGATCCTAAGTAACATAATTATTCAACTTGTGGTGTTCAACAATGGTTCATCCATATAATCATTTATCACAAGCATAGTACAGAATTTATATTTTCGACAACCACTTGTACCTAGAATAGTTCGGCTAAATAATCGGCTAAATAATCGGCTAAATAATCGGCTAAATACCTTGGGATATATTTACTGTAGATGTACGTGAAAATACGGTACCTCAATGAATGGAGTATTTTTAGAACCAAGATAATATTTCGATCGGAATAAAACAATGTTTATAATAATCCTATTTTATCAAACACAATATTTACAAATTTTTCGGTAAAACATAAATTGAAAATAAAAAGAAATGATAGTTATTAATATCAATCAACTAGGCTTGCTTGTTTTGAACGCCATTTATAGAAATACTTCTAAAGGAATTTCTTTAAAACTTCTTCGAGTAAGAAACGCGTTAGTTACCTATTTTATAATAGGCAAGTATTATATAAATATTTTAAATTACTACGCTATCATCTAAAATAACGTATAAATATTTTATAACAGATACTCGCATTTTTATTTTCTAATTATATATATCCATCAGCCAAATTACGCTTGTTAGTTGAATTATTTACGGTAGATATATAAATGTATTTTGTAAATAACGTTTTAATTTAACATTATCATATAGTTAACTAGCTGTGCTTATGATTTCGTCCGAGGAGAACGTAATACAAAAACAGTCATTCATTAACTATGTCTTCAATATTATTTAAACATTATATAATATACTCGTTTTATAAGAGTTGCAAGTTACATTTACGTATCTATTCTTTTCTCGTGCTTAACTCGAGCCGTCATTCAAATTACAATAACTCTGTTTTATTGTAAGTTAGCGGGTTCAGCAGACGTTGCCCGCCCTGATAATAAGACGAACTATACCTAAATCTTGCACAAGCATCATTTTAGTTAAATGTTCCAGGTATGTGGCTGATGATAAATCCCATCCCATCCGGCTGTTAGTATTCACATATCTATTTATTTATTTAAGGCACACATTACAGATAATAAGTATAACTATGTTTACAATTACAATGTATAGTTTATTTTAAGTCTGCTACATTATCCTAAATTATATGTATGCACATCTATCGCTTAATAAATAGAATCATGAAATTATATATGAGTATGCTAAAATAATTATATTATGTTAAGAAGAGAATCTGTGTTTATATACTATATAACGAAATTTACTCAGACTAAGATGAAATATGTCTATGTAGATATCGGCACAGCAGGCGACACAGCCAGTAATAGTATTGTATGAGCGACATATTCACAATCGGATTATTAAAAGAAACATTATTTTTATAAATAGTTTTTTGAGATTCTATTTGACAACTAGCTCAACGGTGCACGGTACATTTTGGCTTACGCTGTTGCCTGATACGTGCAATTCGCGACCTATCTGACTGGTCTAAGCTAAATCTTCATACATACATGAGTTGTAAGAACATATATGGGCTCCACACCGAGGGAACGGACCTAGGCTTGAGCCGCTGCCGAAGGGGGCTTAATCTGGTATCGTATTTTTTAAAGAGTATTTCTGTAATCTACAAACCTACTCGCAATTTTACATTTATTTAATTTAAAAAATCACGTGGGAAGCCGCGGGTAACAGCTAGTCATTATATAAAATGGAATTGAAGTTTATCATGGAATATATTTGGCCATATAATATACAGTATACACTATATTTGAATAATCATCATCTAAACGAACGATTTTTAAACGAACTGTGTAAACGGGTGAACTTGAAATTTGGCGTAGTTATATATGGTGGAGAAGTGCAGAAAGCTATTTATTTTATATAATATGCATTACAAGTACATTAAATTAATAAAAAATATTCATTACTCACACTAATGCTTGAATTTTACACAATATATACACACATGTAAATAAAAACACATTTTGACAGCTGTCAATAACGAACTTCAAAAAAGGTTGCGAAGGAGGTTGCTATGCTCGACTGTATGTATATATTTTTTTACTCTTACGTTCCAATTACTCTTTTTTATCCGACATTCAACAATGACATCATAACATATAAATATTATTATAATATTTATAACACGACTTACGTTCCGTCCCTACATGCTCTTTGAATTTAACTGGTCAAATTGCAGGTTAATTTTACAATAATATAATAATTTTAGCATGAATGACGTTGCATGCCTTATAATTGTAGATTAATTTTTTGATATTTAATATGTAAATTCATAATATATATACATTAATAATTAATTGAAAAACAATTTATCTTTAGCACATTTATGGAATCACTGAAAATAATATTATTCTCTTTGGTCTTATTGGATGTCAAATTTTTTTAGAAGTCCGGTGAAGCTGTTAAGACTTTGCTAGGTCAGTAGCGTAGTCAGTTCGAGAAAAAAAAAAGTCAAAATTTTTTGGTGACAGGATTTCTTTATTTTCGTAAAGTTATGTTTACTTAGAATTTTAGAGCTTTACCACCTCTTTATTGTTTCAAAGTTATAATGAATTTCAATTTTCATTTATATACATAGATTTTTTTTAGGTTTATATAATTGAAAAAATAAGTAAATAACTAAGTAGCCATGATGAAAACCTTTGATTATAGAAACCCTTTGACAAAAAAACCATAACAAAGTTCAAACTTTAAAAAATCAATTAACTATGGTCGAATGTCGAATACTGGGCGCCCACTAGTATTGGTAATTCTATATCTTGATTTAGAAATGTTGTTTATACACAGATGTCTAAAGAGATTTAAAACTCCAACATTAAAACATAGAATTTTAAAATATTAAAACATCTAATGTAGTACAATACCGTTAATTAATGTAATGGTTCATCATTTTCTTTCGCGTAGACGATATATTTAAAGTTTATCTTATTTATGTGTAATGAATAAAAAAATTTGTTTGAAATATGTACTAAAATAAAAAAATAATTAAAACTGTGTCAAATTCCTATTGTCTATAGATTTATAAGGTAACACCAGAATTCTATTGTAGTCCGGTGAAGCTGTTAAGACCTTGTTGCTAGGTCACTAGCGTAGTCAGATCGAGAAGAAACAAACAGAATTCACTTTCAGACACGAAAATAAAATGTAAGACTATGACCAAAAAAAACTGAAGTCCATAAACAAATAATTAAAAAACGTTTCATGAAAAATATGTTTATTTGCGTAAACTCGAGATTGCGGGCTGTGTTTGTTCTAATCATAGTCAAAGATAAAATGTAAATTTACTGCTGAATGATGGTTCAAATTTTAATAAGAACTTCTTAGTACCTACGGAATTCATTATCATATTACATTCCCATATATACTTTTGTATCCTTGTACATATAATTCTTCTTTACGTGTATATGTAACTGAACTCCTCCTAAACGGTCGGGCTGATTTTGATTATTTTTTGTAGGTTTAACTAAATTATACTAGACTAGATTTTTTTCGTGATGGTAGAGCCACGCTGAAAGTATTATTGGTTTCAGCATGAATGGGTTGGCTCGTCCGGGTATTACCACCCTCTCAAAGAAAACCGACGTGAAGTAACAGTGCTTACCTTGTTGCGTTTCGTTCGGTCAGTGAGAGCACCGGAGACCCATCTCCCTTCCCCTCCCCTCTCCTCTGCTTTCCTCTAACCCCTCTCCCTTTCTATCCATTCCCCCAAACACAGGCTGGCAACGCACTTGCGACTTCCCTGCGGTTGCTAGTGTCTATGAATGGCGGTGATCGCTTAACAACAGGTGACCCGCCAGTTCGTTTGCCATCTATATGATATAAAAAAAGAAAGATCACTTGGAACCCGTAGCTGGCGTTGCGATCTGATTCGAGTTATTTTGTATATATTTTCAAGGCAGGACAACGTCTGCCGTGCCTTATATATAATATAATATGAAAACACTATACGTTAGGATTATTTCATTATATACACGATTAATATTATAGTGGACGTTACTTGGCACTTTGCACCATAATATTTAATGATAGATTTCCGCAAAGTAACGCCTTCTACAACCAAATGTACACGATATAGAATCAGAAAAGTTAGGTTAATTAGATTAGTTCAGTAAGGCAATCACTTACATAAGAAAAACCTTGAGCCGTCACGGGACGTCTGGCAGATGTGAAACATCGAAATTGTTTTATATAAGTTATATGCCTAAAACAACAGATTATGACAGGAAGCAGATATGGCATAATGAAAAGATAAATAAAAAATCGATAAAATGATGACTGTTATCTTTATATTAATACGTGAAGCAAAATCCTTGTACCTCTTTTTAACCTATTTTCCGTGAACGGGTGAACTTGAAATTTGACATAGTTAGTTATGGTGGAGAAGTGCAGAAAGCTTTTTATTATGTATAAAATGCATTAGAAGTGCATTAAAATATGAATTATTCACACTGCTACTTGAATTTTACACAACATATACACACATGTAAATAAAAAAGACATTTTGACAGTCGTCAATAACGATTTCAAAAAAGGTTGCGAAAATAGGTTGCTATGCTCGACTATATGTATTTTTTAACTCTTACGTTCCAATTACCATTTTCCATCCTACATTCAACAATAATATTATAGCATATAACTATTATTGTAATGTTTATTATTTTTAAGGTGAACTGACCAAAGTAATACTTTGTATAATCAAAATAAAAATTTTTCATAAAAGTAATCCATGACTTAGATAGACCTCCGTGGTTACAATGTTGCAATTCAACCTCATGTAGCAACAAAAAAGGATTTATTTTCAAAAGCTAATGGTAGTATTAAAAACATCTCTGTCTTGGATTCACCATTTGATTGTATTGTGCATCCATTACTTTTCCAAGCAATGATACCGGGCACTATTTCTCATAATGAACAGACTACATTTAATTCAATATCACCCAGCCATAACCCCCTTTCATGGTGTCGTGTAAAATTAATTGAAAATTGTATCATGGGTTGCGATAAATTTCTTTATTTTCGTAAAGTTATGTTTGCTTAAAATTTGAGAGCTTTACCACGTGGTTTTTGTTTCAAATTTATAATTAATTTCAATTTTCATTTACACATAGATTTTTTTTATGTTTATATAATTAAAGATTGGCAAATGGTAAATAACTGAGTAGCCATGATGAAAACCTTTGACAAAAGAACCCTAATAAAGTTCATACTTTAAAAAATCAATTAACTATGGTCGAATGTCGATCACTTGGCGACCACTAGTTTATTTTATTACATAAATATTCATTTTTATTAGATACAAAAAATCAACTAGGCGCAGGCGCGGTTTGTTTTGCGGCATTTATCAAACGGGGTTCGGCACGTTCCACGTACGAGTAGCCGACAAAGAAATTTAAAACTTATATTTATACAGATAGGGTTGCAAATGTTTTTGAGTATTTCGTTAATAGTGCAAAGTTCGTGTTTTGCGTCGCCACGTCGCGCCAGTCCAGCAATCAGGTTTAACCGCGCTTATTCATATTTCACATCAAAAGAAATTAAATAATTTATGAAAATGACGCAATATAATAACATATTCCTCTGTATAGATATATTTCAATGGTTTATAAATCAACTGACGTGGCATTTTCGACATAACGAAGTCCCTTATTTGTTACGCTTGATTTATTGAACAAAAAATGTCTAAGGATTAGATATAGCAAAGGGAGGATAATGCGGCAATAGTTACAATTCGGTACGTTGAACTGACACACGTTTTAAGTACCCATTGTTTTAGTGTCTAACACCGTGATTGCTCGATAGCCTACAAATCCTTAAATATCGAGGACTATAATCAGTAAACCCAATTTTTAAACTTTGATTTATAAGCTAATTGTACAGCGAGATTCAAGTGACAGAATTAATAAAAAGTTATGTTAAAACTTTCCTGTGAATAAGTTTCGAACAACAATACTTCGCTGACACCAAATTTAACTCATATGCCTAATTTGAATTCTATTAATCTATATTATATTGTACTTATAATGAAATTGTAACTAAGCCAAATCTGTCCATTAAATATTGTTTGAAAGTTATAATCGGGATAGACTTTGTAATCGATATAGAAGCCAAAAACAATTCTTCGGCAATTTTTGTCTGTTTGTCTCTGCGAACACGTATCACTCCGAAAGTACTGAACCAATTTTGACGAAACTTGACACGGTGTTAACTAATACTATAAAGTCACATCTAGGATACTTTTTGTCACATAAAACGAAAGGAATTCTCCAGAATAACGGACGATAGCCAGAAAATTTTTGTTAATGAAATTCTTGACGAACTGTGGTAAATTTTCTTTGAGCTATATATAGCAGACATACTAATTAAAAATTTAACCTATACTTCATTTCTTTATGCTTCTTTTTTATTTACAGCCAATATATGTAGGTTAGTTTTTATCTTAACTCGGTAGGTGATGCTGCGAACGGATTATAGGCTTATTTTAAAAGATTCCTCACATACCAACTGGGTATATGTTTGAGTGAGACCCTGGATAGTTAGGATTCACAATTGGAAACGCCGTGGCAGCAATGGGACTTTGGGTTTATATAAAATTTTAAAAATACAATTTGAACCGGTGATAACCGATTTGGTGCAGACGAAGTTGCACGGGTCATCTAATTAAATATAAACAAATGCTAACAGAGTTATAATAATCATACATCATAACACGAACGGTGTGTGCTTAAACGACTTCCACAATCGGGCATAATTTCCTTTGTGTCGATGTGATCGCTGATGGGAAACGCTTACTTATTACAATGTTCGGACAATGAGTCGCATTTAATCTAACTTTCTTTCACTTAGTCGGCAAACAGGAAGAATGGCCACGCCTACACAAGGAAAACACGGCTGGCGATAATTAATTAGTGAGTATTTCATTATTGCGATTGTGACGAATTTCTTTCGAACTTCCTTTGGACATAATTTCAACACATTTTTGCTGATGACTTTTGTGTGATCTTTTATTAATTAATACGTGAAAAAAGATACTCACATTTCTTGTAATCCTGCGTTACATACTTATACATTATCAATATATTTGGTAAAATCTATACTTTCAGTCTCCGTATATTGATTACTTTAGCAGAAGTAATTCCTATTTATATTTCTTTTCCTAAAAATATTCCAAAAATAATTAATAAAGTACAAGATATGTGATAGAATAAATTGGATATTATTATAATAAAAACTAAAATACAGAACTGATTTGAATATTATTGACAGATTAATATAGCATTTTACTCGACTTTGGATATACGATTGCACTTTTCTACAAGCTTTTAAAATATATAAACCGAAAATTTTGAAAGCACAATTAAAAACCTACTTCAGACATTGTTTTCTTCAAAAGTTACTTTTGAATCCAAGGCGCAGTTTCTATACGTTACATAACACTATACTAGCTTTTGCATACAATATTGTTCGCGTGAATGTATTATCCTGTTCTGTATCTGTCCTGAAATGTAGTAAGCAAAATTTCATTATAAATGGTAGAGTAGTTAGGAGTGAATGAATAAGTAACAAACTCCCGTTCACATCTTTTTACAATTTTTGTCTGTCTGTCTGTCTGTCTGTCCCTATGCACACGCATCACTCTGAAAGTACTGAACCTATCTTGACGAAACTTGACATAGTGATAACTAATATTACGAGATTACATCAAATATACTTTTTGTCCCATAAAACTCAAAGGGTTCTTCAGGATAAAGGATTAAAGTCTAGAATCTAAACCCGTATTACTCTGAAAGTACAGAACCAATCTTAACGAAAGTTAACACAGTAATTACTGATATCACAAGGCTACATCCAGGATACTTTTTGTCCCATAAAACGCAAGGGGTTCTCCAGGATAAGGAAAAATAAAAATTTGTAGTTAACGTAACTAGACTTTTTTGCGACACCTTAGTACAAGAGCCGGCCACGTTAAAAGAACAAGAATTTTAAAATACCTGGTTCTTTAATATATCAATATATATATTTTTTATGTCATAGGAGGCAAACAAATAGGTGGGTCACGTTATGTTAAGTGATCACCACCCTTTATAGACTCTAGCAACACCAGGTTTGTCGCAAGTGCGTTGCCAACCTTTATATGGGGGAGGGTAAGGGAAGGCAAAGTAGGAAAGGAGAAGAGAGGTGGGCCTCTGGCGCTCTCACTGACCAAACGAAACACTACAATGCAAGCACTGTTATTTCACGTCGGTTTTCTGTGAGAGAGTGGTATTAGCCCGAAAGGACACTTGGTGGCCGGTTAACGTTATATGTTCAATGCGCATTTTGATTTATGAATAGGTTTTTTTTTTATATTTTGTTTTAGTCTGCAGACTCTTGGTCCGCACCTTTTTTTTGCTTATATGTAGTTTTTTTTTTTTAACGTAAAAATCGTATCCGTGAGCATATATATATATACATTATTATTATTAGTAGTTTATTAAATATTCACTGTTTAATTATTATTAACTTTTTTTGTTTTTGTTTTAATGACGTTATTGTTTTTATCTATGAATAGGTTTAGGAACATTTTTTTTTTCAGTAACTTTTAAACACAATTAAAAGCATGAATTTATTACAGTCAGATACAGTTCTTTATAAACAATCATTTATATACTCTCTGACATATTTTATAAATAAAAATAATAAATTTCCAACCAATTATTTTTTTCCATAGCAAAGAACAAATTTCATTTTATTATTATTTTAAACATTATTGATATTAAGATTTCACCATATACAATAAACAACGACAAACGTAAACGTATGACTTGGGATTGACACCACCTTAAATATATCCGTCGTCGACCATCAGGCTATACGAAACCGGAATACCTTGGGCCGGTGAGGTGAAATATCTCGGCGTCATTTTAGATAAACACTTAAATTTCGATTCACACACAGATAGACTGCGAAACAAAGCTGCTATGGTCTTGGATCGTCTCTATCATTTGCTTTGTCATAAGAGTAAAATGTCCCCCAGACATAAACTCGCTTTATATAAAACTTGCATCCGTCCGATTATGACGTACAGCTGTTTGGTCTTTGCACATGCGCAAAATCGTATTCAAAAGTTGCTGGTTCTCCAGAACCGAACCCTACGTAAATTACCGGTACCCCATGGTACGCCCGGAATAAGGATCTCCACAGGGACCTGGAAATGATTTCTGTCTGGGTGTATATAAAATCACTCACACGTAGTTATTTCGAAAAAGCCGCGAATCAACCCAGCCCTTTAGTGGTATCCGCCACAAACTATGAACCCCTACCCAAAGCTGCGTAGTATAGAAGACGATCGCGACACATTTTTACATTCCCTGCTGATTCAATCATGTCAGCGAAAGATCAGTACCAGCCTGTCTCTTCAAACAGAGCGTGTTCACGTCCACGCCCGTATAACCACAGATCACGCCGTCGTGGTCTGGGGGTAAATATCACTCCCGCACACCAGATTAGGCCCCGCTCGGCAACGGCTCAAGCCTAGGTCCGTTCCCTAGACGGGGAGCCCTTGAGTACGCTGCTTACGCGATACAGGGACACAAAACTTTACATCACTGCTACAACATCAAACACATAACCTATACACACCTGCACGCCTACATGCTTACACGCTGTTTTTCTTTTGCAAAGATATAAACGACAAAGAGTTCTACCCTTATTTTTCCCTATCCTATCCTATCCTATATAGTTTAGAGAAATTTTCCCGACACAAAATACATATAGGAAGGAGTTGTTGAGGCAGGCATGCTTGGTACACATGCATGTTTTAATAACTTATATAAGTATATCTAGATAGCTTAGCTTAGGTTAGCTCAGATAGGTCGCGATTTTTGCACAAAACAGGCGACAGTCCAAGCCGAGATGTGCCGTGTACCCTTGAGTTGTTCGCCCAAACATCCCAAGTCGGTTGAGTGCTTTCAGCGCTCGCCTCAATAGTTCGGTGAAGCTGTAAAGACCTTTCCAGGTCAACAGCGTATACATTTCGAAAAAAAAAATGCGTTGAGTTCTGCGTATGTATGTTAATGCGCTGCCACAATTATCGCTATCTTTATCGTGCAGCCAGTGCTGCACTAAACTATACCCATAGCTATATTCTATACACATATTATTTTTATAGCAATATATCGATCTAAATATTGAGTTAATAACTGAATTAGTGTGAAAGATGAAATTTGTACTTATTTATATTTAAATATAGTAATAATAAAATCACTGCTATTCTAACATGGGTTAAGATTACTTTTATTTTTATTTCCAAAAACTACCATCAAGCACATTATTGTCAATACCAAAAATGTCTTTCAATAATAATTCCATTTTAATAAAGTTTCAAAGTTATTAAAAAAACATAATATCTGAAAAGAATAATCTACAATAGAAACATATCAACATGGATAAATTACTAAAAGGTACTATGTTGTGAGTGGTACAAAGATTATTTATAAAAATATTTTATAAATATATTTAGAATACGTCTTCGAAACAATTTATAACTCTTAAACAATAGTTTCAAGCAAGTGACAGTTCACGCTTCTGCACGATATTTAACGTTTCGATACGATGTTCATATATTTTTCTTTAATACAATGGAGTACAAAAAGGTTTTAATACAAGTTGAAGATATTTATGAGAAAGTACGTGGTAGAGATGTTTATTTAGTTTTATGTAGGTTACTTTTTATCTTAATTGATCCTGGTAGATGATTTTTTTTCTCGAAATGACTACGTTTTTGACCGAGCAAGGTCTTAACAGCTTCACCGGACTACAAACAACGGAGTGGTAAATGATGCTACGAACGGGTACTAGGCTTATTTAAAAAAAAATCACATGTAATCTGGTAAAGTTTCAGTTAATCCGTGGATAGTTTGGATTCACAACTGGAAACGGTAGTTGTGGCTGCAATCGGGTATTAGTTTTATTCAATTTTTTCACGTTTAAAAATACAATTGAAACCAGTGATAACCAATTTGGTGCAGACGAAGTTGCACGGGTCAGCTAGTTCATAATATTAGTAGGGATTAATTCGTGTTTAAAACGTATCGAGTATAAACTAGAAATTAATATAGCAGTCCGATGATGCTGCTAAGGCCTTGCTAGGCCAATAGCGTAATCAGTTCGAGAAAAAAAAGTGGTGTTTATAAAATTTACACAATAACGTAAAATATAGATATCGGTTAATGTACGATAATAGGACTCAGATTGTAGTCATATTCTTATCTATAAATAAATAATAATTTGCAAGAAATAAATTACTAATTAATCGAACAACTGACTTGAATTTAACGTTAGTAATGCGTGATTATTATATAATTTTATTTGGAATTATTAAGAACAGCATGAAACAAATGTTGAAAACGTGATAAATGGTAGTAATGTGACATGATAAACCTTATTAAAGAAAATTAAGAAATTTATACCAACCTATTTCGTCACTTATTATTTATTGATGTCATATATATGATTTAAATATACAGTTTAAAGTATTATTTATTTAACTGTTAATTAGTTGTTATTAATTTACATATATGCCAAATTTAATCCATAATTTATCGGAAAACATTAAAACAAATTTTCTTTTATTAGATTAGTTTTAGATTAATATTACAAGTTAACTTTGCAGTGAAATAAATCTAAGCATCTATATAAAACTATTATCTGATTCGAAATATATATATATATGAGTTGTGGTATGTACCTATGCTTGGCACACATATATGTTTCAACAACTCATATATGTATGAATAGTTAGCTTAGGTCAGCTCAGATAGGTCGCGAATTGCATGTAACAGGCAACTGCATGTACAACGGAGAGTGTTCTGAAGAACTTTTTCATATGGTGCCTTCATCTCCTTTCCAAACTCGCACCATCCGCCGCTGGCTGGCTGCTCATCCACATACGCTAAAGCCCAGCAAAATGGCAACAACCGTAAGGTATTCTAGAAGCTTTGTTATGCGCACTTTGGCGTTGTGGAATGAGTTACCTGGTACTGTGTTCCCCCAGGGTTATGACATGGGGCTCTTCAAAAAGGGATTAAAACACGCTCTCCAAGGTCGGCAACATAACAGCGATACCCCTGGTGTTGCAGCTATCCATAGGCGACGGTAACCATTTAACATCAGATGGACCGTCTGCCTGTTTGCTGCCTTTTGGCATAAAAAAAACTGCCCAATCCAAGGTGAGCTGTGCACCCTTGAGCTAGTTGCCAAATAAAATCGGCTGAATGCCTTAAGCGCTCGCCTTCATAGAGCCGTGAAGCTGTTAGGACCTTTCTAGGTCAATAGCGAAGTTAGTTCGAAAAAAAACTAACCATATTGTATAGAAAAATGATAGAAATTATTGTTGAATAAATGTTATTTAAAAGATCATTACAAAAAATAACTATACATATATATTTGACAAGAGATTAAAAACAAATACATTGTTGATATCTACGACACAAGCTCGAATCGAAAGGCGACCGCGGCCGGTTCAAAGCTGCAAATATTTGTTTCTATAAGAGCCTTTGCTCCTTACTCAAAAATAGGGTTGTCATTTCGAATATCATCATTTTATTTATTATTTATATTTAATTGTGTATATCAGGACATTATAAAACAAGTCAGGTAAGGTCTAACTTGACCACGTAGTCCGGTGAAGCTATTAAGACCTTTCTAGGTCAATAGCGTAATCAGTTAGAAAAAAAAGGGTGATTAACGTCTTCAGACAACACATTGATAAACGTAGATTCGAATCCTTGTTGAGAGAAAATATCATGATGAAGCTATACCATGGTTATAGGGCTCTATATTATTATCGCTTGCCTGACTAGCTATAATTCTCAAGTTACAAATCTGTCACTAAACGCCTATGGGTATATTTCAACAACTGCACTTCAGAGGTGATCCTTCTAAGTTGGCGTGATTACCATCTAGGATCCCATCGTTATTTCACACCAAGTTAAATTGCGGTCAAACGTTAAAACCTAATTTAGCCGAAATCTCAGATTGTCCTGTAGAGACTTTTGAAATAGTAATTGCGTTATTTGGCTTTACGATGTGGAATACTAGCGACATCTATGGTAATATTATTCTATTATTTTGCACAAGTGAACATTTATTCTGAGATATCACAAAAACATCTTAGAAAGTTCTATCAAGGGTCGCCCACTTGTTAAAACTACGAAAGCATCATAAGAAACTTTGTAATAATTCCTGTCCTGATAATGACAGTAGTAATTTTCAATAGGACTGACTAATTATCCAAATATGAAGAAGAAAGAAAAAGTACGCTTTTTTGTAAGCTGTATTATGAAATTAGAAGCGGTGTAATAAGATCAAACTAATAAACAGTAGATAAATAATAAACAAACTACGTAAATATTAATACTAGTACGTAAAAAAATTACATATTCATTTGTAACAACAATTTTTATATACGTCACTAACATAATTATTTTTTACTAATATTTTAAGAAATCCTATGTTATGCCAATTGCATAAAAAGTGTTATGCCAATTGCATAAAAAGTATTGTCTTTTGAAATATAGTTTCTTATTAGACACTAGAATGTATAGCATAAAACAGAAGAAGCATAGAAAAAATAATAATTATTGTACCTTTTATCGACTCGAATGATTATTGATATTTTATTTTAATTTATTTATTTTAGGTCGCTTTTAATATCTCAGGTCATTGATATTATTGTGCTTCAAGTGATTAAAACTCGATTTCTTTGTTATGTTTCATTATATTCGTTTAATATTTCAACATCAATGAGTTATTATCACTTTTGAGACGGTAATAAATATAATTAGTGGACAAAGTTTATACAATAAATAATCACAAGAAATGCAAACTTCTCAACAAATTTTTCATTTGTTTTATAATATAGTTACATGTATTGTATATACATATTTATAACATTAGTATAACTACTTACATAAAATAGAAATATGTAGATGTGTACATGGTGAAAATCAGTTTTGAAATGACTTTACAAAAAGGTATTGAAAGTTTGTTAAATAAATTATGAATTGGTTCGTATAAAAATTAAAATATTGCAATACTGCAATATCTATTCCCGTGCGTGATCAGCACATGATTCCGGTCACTTGTTTTATTAACAGAATCAAAAATAAGTTAACTGAAGCGGATTTGTAGCCGTGACGCTCACGACTACAGTCGACTAGCGCATTAAAATATCATGGAATCCGTACATTAATCATATCTTCAATGAATTCGAACAACAAAAGCTGATGCGTTTTGTAAGAAAATAAAAGGAAAAGGGAAATATTTAGGTCAGTTATTAGTAAAGTGGTTTAGGTGAGCATTTGTATGTTTCGGTTCACTTGCTTGAAATCCTTCCTTATATGTACGATGTAAGAATAGTGATGTGATTTTAGTACGCTAAACCTGGAGGAGGACTGCGTCACAAGTACAGTCGCCGGAATACAACAAAAGATGATAGGTGACAGATTATTATCTTAAGTAAGATACTTTTCGCATTTGCACAACATTGGTGTCCAGAGCACAAGAGAGTGCAGATTCTGCGAAATTGCAGATGAAACCCCCAAACACCTCTTGTGCGAATGTGATCCACTAAAACCTACACGAAACCGGATTCTGGGAAAGCATGTTTTGCTTCCGGATGAGGTACAGATGCTCTCAGTCAAAAAAGTCCTGCTGTTCCTGAATACTATAGGACTAGGCGGAGAGCTTTAGTAACATGGGGCGATCACAATAGATCACTACTGGTCGCAGTGACACAGGACCATTAAAGGTCTGCAAAGCCCCATTCTCTAGAATAAAAAAAAAAAAAAAGATACTTTTCAGGTGAGCTTAGAAAAAGTCCATATTATCTGTCTGGTCTCATCACTATATGTTCCTTCATAGAAAGCTGTGAATCAAGGCACGATTTCGAACCTACGCTGATCACTGTGGCATTACACAGTCATTAATGCTATGGTTACAAGTGCAGTATGACGTTAGCGAAAAGCATTAAAAGAAGAGAAAAACAATTGTTCATAATTACTCTTTTGATTGATTTTATTAAGATGTGCCTTGATCACTAATAAACTTGAATTGTTTTATTTTGGTTAACTATTTTTTGGTTAAATTTTAAACAGTGATAAATAAAATATATATGTTCATAAAATAAAAGGAAACTATCAAGTCTAGTAAATAATGAGAATGGCATATTCCAATGTCTTTCAACGCTTATCGCAAAGAACATTAAATTATTTATAGAATAGTTAGTAATAAGTACTTTGGTTATCGACTTAAGGAATGTCTTACTTCAATAAGCTTCATTCCTTTTAAGATGAGTATTCTGTTGTACGTTTTTTTATTCATTTACTTAATTATCGAATATAATATATTATATAATAATATATACAATACAAAAAGAACAGATACAATAAGAACACGTGTTAAAAATATATAAAAAAGTATGTGAAAAACGTCCGTAAAATATTTAGATTCTTCTTACATTCTCCACGTAATCATTGTGGGCCAGTCACGCTAGACCAATAACTCGTGTGCAAGAAGTACAGGCGTGTGTTTAAAATTAAAAATTTAAAGTGGAGTTCCCGTTAGCATACATCGCGAGGCTTCCCGATAAACATCCCCGGGCGACAGGTCAGACAGCGTTGTGTTTTGTTTACATTCTACAACCTGGCAAATGATGTATTATGTATTATTACTAGAATGTAATCTAAGTATTTGCGTGTTAAATATTATACGTAGCAATGCTTACAACCCTTGAGTAATTCTTGAAGATTAGTGAAGAAAAGTGAACAATTTCAATTGATTCAAAAAAAGATTTCACTTAGTGCTTAGCAATCAAGGACATCTTTTACTGGCACAATATGATTCTAAATGTTCAGTATTTCTTATATTCCTAATATTGGGGTGGATGAAAAATGATGAATTACGGAATAAAACATAAATGAATTTACAGTCTTGTTACTTTCTCAACCTATCTAAAAACAACCCGTAGGGGGAGTTGGGGACCCTTGATACGATTTTTACTTAGACCCAATAAAAAGCGACCTATTGACAGTAACATCCAATTTAATGTTTATAATCTATACAATATACATTTAGCTAACTTTTTAAAGTCTAAATAACCGTTACGTTTAATCATAAAAAATATTAGAGCCTATTTACTAAAAAATGAAATTTGTATCAATGGACCCCAGGCGTGGGGTACATTGATACATATACTGGGGCAGTTTGATTCATAGAAACATTTCTACAAATTAAACAAGTTTTATTGTTTTTTGTGATATTTATTTATTTAATACTTATTTTTCACTTTGTGCTAAATTATGTGTACATAAATTTAATCTAGTACTAAGGGAAATAAATGTTTTTACGCTTTTTATATAAAAATGGAACAAGTATACCCAAACAATAAACTGTGCCATGAAATATACTTAAACAATAACATATTGTATAATTATTCTTTATTTGGTCTAATCAGTCATAACTGGTTTTATACTTAAACGATAAAATAAAATAATTATTTTATTGACTTAAACAAACATCACTTAACAAATTTATCTTGAATTTGAATAGACAAGCTGTTCTACTAGTGCCTTTCTTTACTATAGGATTTGTTTAGTAGTCCGGTGAATCTGTTAAGACCTTGCTGGGTCAATAGGGTAGTCAGATTGAAAAAAAAAGGATTTGGTAACTTCAACACAATATCAGAAATATTAACCAAAGCTTCGTCTTTTATATCAGGCAACACAAAAGTTCCAGTTGGTTTAAGCTTTACAAAAGAGACTAGAAAGTCGTTCTGGTTATCAGAGTATCTTGACACTATTTTTCCAACAAAATACGTATAAGGTTGCTTCTTTCCTACGTTAACTGAAGATCATTTACTGCAGGTGGGGCAGTAAATGTTCGGGCAACACTTGTGTTCTCGGGTTTTCTTAATTTTATAGTTCGGTGAAGTTGTGAAGACCTTTCCATGTTAACAGCATTTTCATTTCGAAAAAAAAAAAGGTTTCCTTAAAGTAATATTGGGGCACATTGATACGTATCAAAGTGCCCCGATAGTGCTGGCATCAATGTGCCCCTGTCTACTACAATCGAAATAAGTATTTTGTAAAAATTATAGCAATTAATAATAAAAAAAAATTTAATTTACATAATGTAATGACGGGTATGTACTTACTAATTATCTCAGTATATCACAGGTAACACTAAATATATTAGTAGAATCACATCCGAAAGAAAACTACGAAAATTTTGTTGCGAACCTCAGAAACAAGTTTACACGTGCCAAGCGCTAATTGTCGAATGAATATTGCTCCGCTCTAGTGTGGGTGTAGGGTGTATGATTACCTTTCTATGTGTGGCGGACGGCTTCTCTAACGTGTTTTGTTTTCGATCTATATTGACTGTATCTATGTGCCCCATGTATCAATGTACCCCATCTCCCCCTATCTTTTGTTAAATATCTGTAAAGAAATATGAAACAGACTATTTACAGGAATATCTCCAAAGTAATGCCTTCATTCAAATAACTTAGATTCTTATAGACATTATAGGCACACTAAGTTATGAATTTTGGAACACAAAAAGTTATCACTTGATTCTTGATTTTCAATTAAATATAGTGTTAAACTCCCGATAATACTTCAGTTAAGTTTACCTATGTATATTTTATATTTATACCTTTAAACGAGCAATTCATGTATATTTCTGTGAAACTTAGTATGTAGGTAGTTTTGGAGACGATAAACCGATCTAGCTAGATTTTATTCATAGAAAGCTTTTTAAATGAGATTTCAGACAATAAGAAAATATAGCTAGAATATGTAGGAAAATTTCGCCACCGCTGACAAAACAAAAATAGCTCAGGTGGAAATTGGTTGCTTTGAAAAACCTTGTAACCCCATTGCGAATCTCAGTGTATGTAATACTACGCTATTCACTATAAGCAGTAAACTCATAAGAGTAAGATGTCCCTCAGACACAAGCTCACTTTGTATAAGACGTGTATCCGTCCCATGAAGACATATAGTTGCCCAGTTTTTGCGCATATGTCCAAAGATAACTTTGATAAGCTGCAGGTTCTCCAAAATCGCGTTTTACGTAAAGTGACCGGTGCCCCGTGGTACATCCGGAGAGTCGATCTCCATAGAAACCTAGAGATCCCTTCTATCTGGGCGTACGTAAAATCACTTACGATTAGCTATTTTGAAAAAGCCACGAATCATCCCAGTCCGTTAGTGGTATCCGCCGCAAACCATGAACCCGTACCTAACGCTGCGCGTTATAAAAGACGTCCGCGACACATTTTTACCGACCCTCCTGATTCAATCACGTCAGCGAACGATCAGTACCAGCCTGTCCTTCGAAACAGAGCGTATTCGCGCCCACGCCCGCGTAAACACAGATCACGCCGCCGTGGTCTGGGAGTTAATTTCGCTCCCGCACACCCTATTAGGCCTCCCACGGCTGCGGCTCAAGCCTAGGTTCGATCCCTCGGTAGGGAGCCCTTGAGTGCGTTACTTGCGCGATACGGTGGCACACAAATATACATCACCGCAGGAGTTGTTGAGGCGTGTATGCTTGGTACACATATACGTTTCAACAACTCATACACATATGAATAGTTAGCTAGGTTAGCTAAGATAGGTCGCGATTTTGCATGCAACAGGCAACAGCCAAGCCGAGGTGTGCCGTGCTTGCACCCTTGAGCTGGTTGCCAAAAGAATTACTAAGGCGAGCTCTTAGTATTCCGGTGAAGCTGTTAAGACCTTGCTGGGTCAATAGCGTAGTCATTTCGAAAAAAAAAAATTTATATATATATATATAAGCAGAAAACACTGTACATAATTTAATGGTTTTAGTTTTTAGTTGATGCGTAATTAGAAAATTATAGGGGAGAGTAGGGTAATTGAGAACGGCGGGTAATTGGGAACAGTTAGATAAATAGTACTTCTCCCGGTACTACACTGTCGCGAACCTATTCTACGGTTTAATGCAGAGCCATTCATTGCGTATGCGAGAGTGGGATTGAAAGAACGCACTACTTTGTCACGGTAAGGCAAACAATTATTTTTGTATTTCTGAAATAATTTGTGTATACCAGTTATAACACATGTAAGTATCATATTTTTGAGTTCAAAGGTATTGTGTTTTTGCTCATATCATACACACAGTATCTGTTTTCAAATGCAACATAGATTGAAGGTAATAAAAAATGCTTTTGAGAGTGGCGGCAATTTTTATGTATATTGACTGATTCGGGTAATTGGGAACGACATTAGGTGAGTAATTTGGAACGTTCCCGATTACCCCTTACCCTCTTTAATACCCTTAGCACTGCTGGTTGATTGTGTAAAAATATTTAAACTTTACAAATTATTTCAGATGCCTCGTAATTACGTAAGAAAGATCGATCAAAAGTCTTTCTTAATTACCTCATACCATTCCCTTTTTCCCCACGGGATGATCTCAATTACTCCATAGGGTATCGGGTAAACAGCAACGGCAATGTTTTTTGTTTTAGTTTATATTTTTATTAAAACGTAAATTTAAAATAACGTTTTATGACTACTAAGTACATAGATAATTAAAGTTCATGTAGCAATAAAATTTGATTTAGTTTATAGCTTTTTTCAATTATTTTTTAGCGTTTGAAGTTAAGTGTTCCCAATTTCCCCATTCCCCCCTATTATTCGTAAACTGAAAGCAAATCAACTAAAACAGTTGTTTGGTAAAATGCGTTTTACGTCGAATGGGTACCTAGTTAAATACCCAGTGAGAACCTTATAACTGTACTATAATTTCATCACCTAGTTACTTACCATACGTTGACATAAACATACGAGTATTCACATAAATTTAGGTAAGTACTCTTCTTGCCTTTTAAGCTGTAATGAATAACAAGGTCTTGGCAATTTTAACTGCGACTTCTAGCGGAGTAATTTGACGTAATATCCTTAATTAAAGACTAGGTTTTACTTTGCATTCTGGGATTTCAAATAGTGAAGTGTGAAAAGCAAAATTTAGCTTTGGCTAAATTAATTAAGCATGGTATACAATTTTAAATTGAAAACAGATAATATAATTCAGTATTGATTTTTTTTTATGTCGTAAGGAGATTAATAAGCGCGTGGTTTATTAAAAACTAGCAAATTACACCTTGGTTTTGCACGAGTGCAGTAAATGTAATAATATGACGTCATGTGTGTCTCAAGTATACTTTAAAGTTTAAATAATATTATTTTGGGCATTATGTCATTTACGACAACTAAACACATTTTCCACATTTTCACATCGTAAGTAACGGGCGCATCGCATCATCCTCATCAGCCCATGGGCTAATTATTAGAGCTACGGCTCATCACTCTATATTAAGCAGAAAATGCTTTCGACTTCACATTTTGCTGTATGTTATTAAAATACGAATATATTTTATGACTTCTAAGAGTATTCCTGATAATCTTTATGAGAGAAATTTTAGAATGTTATACTTCCCGAGCACAAAATGGCACGAAAAGCGGTGGGAATATTTTTTATTTACAAAACACTTTATGAATATTGTGGATAATGCTATTGCCAACCACGTACAAAGTTATGTTGTATGTTATGTTGTATGTTGTATATATATATGTTTCCTATGTACATAATTTTATGTGAATCGCTTAAACATTGAATTTTCTCGGGAACACGATTTTAGATGAAATTATTTGTAAATTAATTCATTATGACTGAAATAAATTGGCAGTTATGAAGTGAAACTGCTTATTGCACGATAGGAAAAAAATCGTTTCGCGTTAAGTATTAAATGTAAGGCAGATGTGTATGTTTGGGTCTAGTAATATACCGAAATGAGTAAATATATAGTTAAGTATTTTTTCTACAGGCATTCATATAGTATATAGTTTATGATCATTCTCATACTTCCCGTGTACATCTTTCCATAAAATCGTATTAAAATCATATGAGAAATACGAACTTTAATATTATCGGTTTCGTACGTATGTAATAAGAAAACGCAAGAGACACTAAGACAATACTAAAAAGATGGTAGACCCCGTAGAAACAGCTAACTAGCTATAAAAAATAAATGTTAAAGAATTAAAATATATTTGTCATGATGCCACAATTGACTACAAGTCTTTCGCTCCTCCACAGAACACCTTCAAAACGATGTTAGCTCCTCAATAGTTGGCGGACAACAACTAAACCACGGAACAAAGAAATGAGTGTAAATGCTACATTGCGTATTAACGTACAGGCCGGTGTCGCAAAAATCACACAAACAGAATATACAACGACAAATGCAACATCGAGTGTTCCTAACTCAAAATTAATCTAAAATATATTATGTATATTAATATTCACTTAGTGCGAATTATAAGGCTATCTTGTGTTGGCATAAGACTTAATTTTAATTTGTGTAAAATCAGTAATGGTTTCCATTAAATGCTTAAACAGCAAGAAACACATCTGCATCTCTCGTTAACACATACAATACAAATTATAGATTTTATGTCAAGTAGTCTGGTGAAGCTTTTAAAACCTTGCTAGATTAATAATAGCATAGCCAGTTCGAGAAAAAAAAATCGTAGTCATTACAGTGTTCTAAATATGCCAAGCGAATATATTGATTGAAATAAGTAGCAACTTTTTGTTTCCTAAATAAATTATCCGTAAATTATTTTCATTGTCTTGTACTATCATTTTATTAAAATAGCTTGAGGTCAAATTTCTTCGTTTTTAACAAAGCAATTTTTTACAACTCTTAAAAGTATTTTATAATAATTTTCAAAGTATATGAATTTCGCAACATCTCTACTGCAGAAATTTTATAAAAGTCGAGTAGAAAAAAAAATGTGTGTGTGTACTGTACAGGCATTAAAAATTATACTTCTTTGGCTTAACAAGATAAAAATCTTTTCAAAAATTTTATCTTTCGCCTTATTCTACGTTTGTAGAAAAACCGACACTAACAATAGAAAAAAGGCATTTAATACATTGAAAGTTTTAATACAAAGAAATACAAAGAAACAAAATGTTTATTATAGCTAACTTCAGTGTGTTGGTTTTTCGTGTCACTGTGTTCATTTTGCATTTTGCATACCTAAATCATTTTAAAACAATTGTAGATTGAGTAGAATATACAAGCTTCTCATGTACAAAATTTCGTGATAGTCGATTAAGCCGTCGTTAAGTAAAATCCGAATATACAAACAGCTAGGTATAACAATAACATTTTTAACGTCATATTCGATTGTTAATAAAACATACGTTAAAAACTTTTGAAATAGATTAAATACACACTGGTAACGCCATCTAGTATACCTCGCAACAACTCCTAATATCCCACCCCTTTCCAGTCGTGCACAATCGGTTGCCGCCATACTTGCTTCTCGCAACGTCTTATCGCGCTGACGTGACCTACACATTTCGCTTCTTCGTTTCTGCTCCCGCGCTCCTTATTCCATTGCGGAATTAGGAGATAAAATCGCGCCGTTATAGGTGAAAACCTATAATATTTCGCTAACCCGCACCCGCACGGTGGAGACTAGAGTTGGATACCAGACTTGTAGTGATCCTAGTGAAGGTGAAAACGCAGTGTGCTGCTGGAGGTGATCTGGGCGGTTGTACGCGGTCGTGGAGGAAAATACGCTGCAGGAGAAACCGCCAGGTCAGTGCACGACTTCCCGCTTCCTTCCCGTCACTATTTTTCTCCTCGTCAATACAACGACGAATTAACCGCCGGTATTTGGCGCTTGCGTCTCCACACACACTAGAGTACATATTAATAAAGATTTTAAATCTATATGAATTATATCAATATTTGATAGTTACAATTAAAACTTTACCTTCAATAAACTCTTACCAAAGGGATTAATTCATAGCTATTAAAATGAAGATGAAGTGTGAAGTTGTACAGTGGAAGTAATAAAATAAGGCGACTATTTAATTTGAACATTAGTTAGATTAGCTAAGATAGGTCGCGATTTTACATGCAACAGGCAACAGCCAAGCAGAGGTGTGCCGCGCACCCTTGAACTGGTTACCAAAATAAAATCGCCTGAGTGCCTTAAGCGCTCGCCTTAGTAGTCCGGTGAAGCTGTTAGACCTTGCTGGGTCAATAGCGTAGTCATTTCGAAAAAAAAATCGATATCGATAATACTAGTAAACAATTTACCCAGTCCTAATTGAGTAGCCAAAAAACGATTACTTGGTAACGAGGAACTGCTAATTGAAAATATTTTTATTACTATTTCATTAAAATTCCTTATTGATAATGAAGTTTCATATTTCTATTTCTTTCTTTTGATATTATTTATTCGACATAAATAAACAGATGACAATCCCTGGCGGCATGTAACACATCTATTTGGCATATTTTTATTTCTACTATCATTTCATTACATAGCTGAAAAATAAGCTATCTATCACTATTTATATTCTTGATATTAAAACATGATTAAGTACTATTTACCATAAAGCACATATGGGAAACTACCCAAAGGTGAAGCACCACGCCTACTTAGCACTTTCACTACTCCCTGTCTTCTGTCAACCAAACAACTCCAGGCAGAAATAACAAAGTACAATAAAAACAATTAATTACAGTGAACTTCCACAAAGGAATGCTTTTATCAATCATATCTTTGTTTGCCTAGTAGTTGTTTCAACAAAAAGCTCAACTGAGAAATTTATATATATCAAAAATTATTAGTACGCATGATAACTCGATAAATTTAATTATTGTATACATTTTTTTCACTTTATTCCTATTCGAATGACCATCATACATATTGTTATTTCTATATTGTAAAATCGATTTATCATTATCTTTATTATTATTTAGATTTATCATTATTAATTATCTTATTTTTGGTACAAAGTTAGCCATTTACTGAACAGTGTAAGTAAAAGTGGTAACACTGTATTGACGTTACACAAAAATGGTTTTAAAAAAACTTGTATCCTGTGGCCCTAATAAATCTAAAAAGAAGTCTTAAAGAATATATGGACATTTTGATATTTTATTCTATTTTATCTTATTGTCGATGTTATCGATATCAAAACATAAATGTCACAATGTTATCGAAATCAAAACATCGATTTTTTTCAGCTAAACATCGATGTTTCTTCAACATCAATGAATATCGATCACGGGATGATCGATATTAGAAAACATCGATGTTAACATCGGTTTAAAGGTATCGATGTACGATAAACATCGAAAGCAATACATCGTTGAAAAAAAAAAAAGGTAATGCAAAGAAATAACTATTCGTACGGCTTACTTCGATAACGTTGATTAGCATCATCTAATCCAAAATAGTTAAATTTGATAATTATCTAGTATCTAGCTAGTACATGCAACGTTAGATGACCCTAAACAATATATTGATATTTCGATACTTTATTCTCATAACATCGATATTATCGAAATCAAAACATCGATGTTTTTAGCTAAATATCGATGTTTCTTCAACATCCATGAACATAGATCATCCCTATATCGAGCATCCCTAGTCACAAAACAAATTAATGTTTATATTTTATAATCTCATATTATTATTAGAATATTTCGATTATTTTATATTAATATCGTATAAATAATAAGATTACGTTGTGTTTTAAATGTTTTAATTATTAGGCTAATATATCCCGAATATACATCTTTAAGGTAATTAACATACCATTTAACCGTATAAAACAATTATAAATATTACAGAAAATATATTTTAAAACATAGAATGAAATGAATTCAGCATGTAATACTAAAGTGGATGCTACGTTCAGCATGTGTTGTTATTATTTCTACTAAACGAGTTAGGACTACATGTAGTAGTAATAATCAATCCACATAAAATACATAATTTATTATTAAAACATATCCTCTCTTTTTCAGCACCAATAAAATGATAGATGTAGAAATATTTGAGCCAACTGATGATTTATTACAGTCTGAAACTAAGACAACCACATCTGAAAATGTCTGCACTAAAGAAGAAATACTAAAAAATGTATTAAACAAATGTAGAATAGAAGCTGATAACGACGATTTAGAGATTCCTGTGTCAAGGGTGGTTGAAAGAGTATCAAATTATACCGGGCTCTCAATAGACTCTGTGACAAAAATGTATAATAGTGAAAATGTCACTTATCAAAAAAGTTCAATGGAACTCTCAAATAGAATTGAAATTTATAAATGTTTGAAAGATCTCTATAAAAAGAAAATTCCACCAACATATAATAACATTTACAATGAATTGAAGAAATTTATAGAATCACTTACATTAACAGAACTTAAGATGAATATGACATTAATGGGTTACAGTTATTATAACATGAGTTCAAACATTCAGATTCTTCTCGAAGATCCCAAAATTATGTTTGAACGCTATTTGTATCTTAAGAAAATGCGTATAGTATGTAACACTAAAGGACATACTGTTTATTATATTGATGAAAGAGTTATAGACACAAGTTTAACTTTTCCAAAGCCATGGATAGCCAATATTGATTATACGTCTCCTTCTTGGCAAGGATACATAATATTACACATTATTTCTGGAAAGCAATGTATAAATAGTTTATACTGCAATAGTCTAACTGAAGAAGATTTCAAAAAATGGATCTGTGATATAGTTTTAAAAAAACTGAATCCTAACAGTACTATTGTAATGGATAACAATAAACTCCACAGCACATTTGATCAGAAATTTTTGACAAAATACGATTCAAGACAGGTTATGTTAAACTGGTTGAAAATTAACAATATTCCTTGCAGCAGTAATATGCACAAAGCAGAATTATATCAGTTATATAAGAAGACTCCAAAAAGTCATAATGATTATGATATTGATAGTATTTTAAAAGCTCATGGACATGATGTATTGCGTTTACCATCCACCTGGCATGACCTATCACCTACTGAACTATTCTGGGATTGCATTAGAAGCACTTATGTAACTAGCATAAATACTACCCCATCAATATCAGTGGATGAATTACATACAGTGAAATCTAGAATCAATTCCTTTTTAAAGAAATACAATGAAACTAGTTGGATTAAGTTTGAAAAAAAAATTAGGGCCATGGAAAATCAGCTTTTTGAACTTGATGCAGATATAGATAAAGTTATAGATGATTTTTTAAGTTCTGATTAAAAATTTTAAGTAATAAAGTAGTAAATAGTGTCCTTAATTTGTTGCAATTTTATTATCACATAATCTACACTTACTGATGTAAAAATAAAAGATTACAAAACATGACTGTTCTGTCAATAAATGAAGTAAGGGTATGTGTATACAAAGAGAATAGTTATTCAATCATTTACTTGCTGACTAAACAAATAAATAAAATAGTCGTTTCAGTTGAGGACCTTTTGGATCAAACTGTACCTTTTACCTTTTGACAATTTTATGTAAATTAACTTACTTCAATGTAACTTGTTTTTTAACTTTAGTTCGTTTTTTAATTTTATACAGATTAGTGAAAAGTTTTATTTTAAAACAGTAATTCTAAATGGTTTAATTTTTTTTACAGCTGTTAGGCAATAAATGGTGTTGTGTTAATCTTATTTCATTTTTACTATTACTATGTTACATGTGTGATGATGAAAAATTCTAATAATAACTTGATCATCTATAAAGTAATTCAATCATTAAACATTGAACATCTTACTAATATCTGACTGAATCATTTGTAGCCAATAATATAATATTTGCATGTACACCCTTTGCATGTAAAATTTAGGCTAATAAATTATATTTATTTATTTAGGAAATCAACAGCATACAGTATTCTTATATCTTATAGTATGTACAATTAAAGCCAAAACAGGATTTCACAATTACAGAAAGTGATATATATACATAAGTAGAAAAAAGAAAATTGTATTTTTTACTGGCGTTTAGTATATGTGTGTGTTTGTTTGTGTGTATGTGTGTGTGTGAGTAGGCGTGCATGCTTTATTCTCTTTGTATTATTATAGGTCCGGCCAATGCGACACAGTATTTAATTTTGAGCATAGTTAGATTTAACATTCGCGACAGCAAACAGCTGTGCTTTGCGTGTGCAATATGTTGGTATTCGCAGTGATACAGAGCCCAAGAGGTCATGACAATCAGTATAGCCTGATCCTATAGAGTGCAATAACATCATTTCGTGTTGTCGACGTCGAACTTCTAATATAGTTTAGAAATGTTATCAATTCAATTCAAGAATTATATTACAACGAACGAAGAAAAAAAATCTCATTTGGAAATGAAGCCACACTGCTGCCATAGGCGTAGGTGGTAGAGCCACGCTGAAACTATAACTGGTTTCAGCATGAATGGGTCAGCTCGTCTGGGGTAGTAGCACCCGACCCACAGAATACTGACGTGAAATAACAGTGTTTGCATTGTTGCGTTGCCTTCAGTGAGAGCGCCAGAGGCCCTCCTCCCTCCTCACTTCCCTTCCCCACCAACTCAGGCTGGCAACGTACTTGCACCTCCTCTGGTGTTTATGGATGATGGTGATCGCTCAACATCAGATGACCCAGGTTAAAAAAAGTAACCCTTGTCACTCGGAATGATGAATTCTACCGACGCTCCATACATTCTAATCTATTCAGACATCGAAATGTTATGGTGAAACAAGAAAAGTCCCATACATTAACCATACAAACATACCTTATTTAAAAATCATCTAATATAAAGGATAGAATTGGGATGTTTATAGAAAATAAAGTCTGTAAATATTGATACAATTATAAACACCACTCATTGAATGGTGCATTCAGGTTGATTGAAGTTGTAAACTGTTTTACTTCCAATAGATTCTACATTGTAACTAGCTGTTGTCTGTTTGCTTCACGTTAAGTAACTATTTCTAAATATTATTAAAAAAAGTATATTAAATCCTTCTCTTGGCGACTTCAATACCATACATTGCAATCAGTTCAGAATTATTAAGGTATGCACTAAGATTATAGTAAGAAGTGTGAGTTTAAGTTTGTTTGTTACGCTTTCACGTCATAACTATTGAACAGATCGTCATGGAATATTGCATGAAGGTGGTTAGGAGTACAAAAAAAGTAATATTCTTAAGGGATAGGTAAAATCTACATGCACGTGAGCAACATTACGAACAATCATAATAATGTCGGTGGTAGAGCCACGCTGAAGCTATTACTGGTTTCAGCATGAATGGGTCGGCTCGCTCGGGATAGTACCACCCTCTAACAGAAAACCGATGTGAAGTAACAGTGTTTGCATTGTTGCGTTTCGTTCGGTCAGTGAGGTCAGAGCGCTGGAGGCCCACCTTCCCTTCCTTCCCCCTCTCCATCATTCACCCTACCCTCAAGCAAATTCTGGCAACGCAGTTGCAACTCTCCTGGTATTGATAATGTCTATGGACGGCGGTGACCACTTAACACCAGGTGACCCGCATGTTCGTTTGCCTCCTATGACATAAAAAAATAATAATATTGAAAATTAGTAATGACAAAAAAAGAAATACATTACAATTAATATGTTGTAAGGACAACGATGTCAATTTACACAACATTTTAGAGCCAAGTAATATCTTTGTTACGCCATATAGATTAATACATTTGAGCAGAATTTTGCATTAAACCCTTAAGTAAAAAATAAACCCATAGATCTAATTCGAAGATTGACCTTTCTGCCGTATGTGCCCTCAAGTAAAACAAATAACGAAGTATAACGAACAGTTTGTCGACGTGTGGTTAATTGTTACAAAATGTGTTTAAACTTCATTAACAGTTGGCATTGTCAGTAAAACTGTGTGTAACTGAAATGCCAACAACGTTTATTCAATTTTGAAGGGACTTTAAAGTTAATTTAAAGAGCCTATTTGTATCAGAGGTCACCATTACAATATTTACTATTTTATCTAAAAGTGTGTAAGTAGATTTTTTTTTCGAAATGAAAACGCTGTTGACCTGGAATGGTCTTCACAGCTGCACCGAACTATTGAGGAGAGCGCTAAAGGCTCTTAGCCGATTTCGGATGTTTGGGCGACTAACTCAAGGGTGCACGGCACACCTCGGCTTGGGCTGTCGCCTGTTTTGTGCAAAAATCGCGACCTATCTGAGCTATCCTAAGCTAAGCTATCTAGATATACGTATATGAGTTATTGAAACATGCATGTGTACCAAGCATGCGTGCCTTAACAACTCCTATATGTATTTTGTGTCGGAAAAATCCTCTAAACTATATAGGATAGGGAAAAATAAGGGTAGAACTCTTCTATATCGATAATATAATCTACCCCGATTATAATTTTCAAAAAATATTTAATGTACAGATTTAGCCTTATTATAGTTTTATTATAGTAAATAGATTTAGAATATATTACATACATGTCAGAAACGTTTTTAATAGATGCACAGAGATGAGTCAATTCCAGACATCACTATCGTTCACTCTATACTGATCCACTCTATAATAGCATTTTGAGAACAAAACCCGCTTGATATGGCGCTTAAATTCACAACCCGGAAAATCGGTAATATCCTTTGGAACACACTATTTCCCAAAACCCTTTTTTTTCGAAATGACTACGCTATTGACCCAGCAAGGTCTTAACAGCTTCACCGGACTATAACCAAACAATCCAAAAAAACTATTACTCGTTTTACTAAGTCTAAAACATCGGAAAACCAGTTTGTCACCGTTCCTAGTATTTAGATTATGCCGGCCTTTTACGAAATCCAACTTTTAATGGTCCTTTCGGATATAAATTAAATTATCAAGAATATATTAGGAGGGCAGAGTTAAGATAGCGAATTCCTTGAACTTAGTCTTTAAGGATTCGCGAGGTCCCATATTATAAATTGCTCAAACTGCCCATTTTTGTAATAAAAATATTGTGTCTACCTCAGCTGCTGTCCCCCACAACAGAATGCCATAAGACATTAAGCTATGGAAGTAGGCGAAGTAGACTACTAACCTAGCAGTGGCAATATCAGTTAGCTGGCGAATCTTACGTACTGCAAATGAAGCAGAATTTAATTTGCTTGCCAATTATTTAATTTGAGGACCCCATTGTAATTTTGAATCTAGTGTGATACCCAAGAATACAGTATTATTAACTAACCTTACAAAATTCCCTTCAATCTTGATGCTACTATCAACTCGTGGAACATTAGGCAAAACAAATCTTAAGCATTTTGTTTTGCCTGTATGTAGTACTAAGTTATTTATTGCAAACCAATCAGAAATTTCATTTAAAGTATTATTTCCATGCCCAACCTCTGAATCTGTCCTTTTCACTTTAAATGTAATTGAAGTATCGTCTGCAAAAAGCACCATGTCAGCACAGTTATTGACCATTAGCGGCAGATCATTTATGTATATTGAGAACAAGAAAGGTCCTAAAATAGAGCCCTGTGGGACGCCAATTTGCACAAAGGATCCTGCAGAGGTTACCCCTTGCATGCTAACTTTCTGACAACGATCTTTTAAGTAAGAGACTAGAAGGTCGAGAGAAGTTCCACAAATACCATAATGTTTTAATTTTAGATTAAATTATAGATTACATATCTAAATATAACGTCTATTCTAATTCATTGTTTAGGAAATAAGTGGGTGCCGTGTTCACATACAGTATTTAGTTTAATTAATAAAAAATCAAATAATAATTTTATACTTCACGCTAACGAACGTGGGCACAATTAGTTGAATATAAAATTGAATTCGATTTGTTCTTCAATACAATGCAATTATAATTTAGATACCTAACTACTAAACTGTTGAATATTGGATCATCTTAGAATCGTCGTGAAATTTCATACGCAATGGTACAAAGTTATTATTTGTATTTTTTACTACATCAGCATATATTATATTTATTGTAATTACATAACGATTGTTTCAAATTGCAAGTTGGTGGGGATATAGCTCAGTGGCAGAGCAATCGACTGCAGATCGATAGGCCCCCGGTTCAAATCCGGGTGTCCCCTATTTTTTTAAATTATATTTTGTAAATCGTATCATTCAGTACAATTGACGGGATATGATGATGTAATATATATGTGTAAGTTTAAAGTACCTTTAAATTTGATGATTATTTACTGGATAAAATAAGAAACAGGTCGGATAGCATCTCAATCAACCGAGCCGTTATAATTTGACACGGTACTCGCTGCTAAGCAACAAACCGTAAATTGTTTTGACTGAATTTTACAGCTGCACATTATGATCATTGTACATGAGGCAATGATTTTATCCATTTTAATTTTATATGCCACTGAGACTTGGTGTCTTTAAGAAATAGTAACAATCCACATGAAAAACATAAGATCAATACTTCTTATAATAAGTTGGCAGGATCGAGATCGAAACTCAAAATGATTGAGAAAAATAGAGTTATGTTGCATAGTTCTTGATCTAGAATGTCAATTGAGATGGTGTGGATATTTTGTTCTTATGGACACTCCGAGGGTATATAAAATTGTCTTCTAATCACACCTTGAAGGAAAAACATCCACCTCGAAGTCGACGCTTGCGGACTACGATTTAACGGACGTTAAAATTTGAAAATGTTACAATACATTTCAAAATCACTTTTGGCTCAATAAAGATGCTTATAATTTTTTTTACACAATGGCAGAGAACTTGCTTGGCGTGTCACTGCAAACTGAATACATTCTTTATATGTACACATACTTATAAAGTAAATCTTATATGAGCTATAGTTTTAGAATAATCAAAGAATCCCAACAAAAACTTATATCTATTAAATCATTCATAGTTATCAAACTTTATGATATAAGGAAGTCAGGCGATAGTTTCATTTATTACAAATTCGTGTGTGTCGTGTCACGCAATTTGTAAACGAATAACCGCGTACACATTCTTATTGATATATGTTATTACGTGTATAAATCCACTATAACCTTTGCAACATATTGATTAATACAATATACAGATTTATGTGCGTTAGCTCGAATATTATATATGATATACGCGTCTTATTATTAGGTGTACTGTTTTATTCAAATCCATTTAACACGAGTACTTGTTTCTGTTAGTAATATTCTAATGAATAGTTATTATATTGTTTTACTTACTTTTTTATGCGTGATTCTATTTTTAATACTTTGTACCCAATATCGTGCACACTTTATCTAGGTACTTATATATAGTATAAACATTTTTTTATGTCATAGGAGGCAAACGAACAGGTGGGTCACAGTGTGGAGCAGTATTAACCTATTTATTAATTATAATATGACATCGATGAATTATTGATGATTTATGAATCACCGATAATTATTAAAAAATACTAATACCTTGCAATCTATACTCACCTATACTAATATTATAAAGCTGGAAGGTGATTTTGTTCTGTTGAATGCGCCTCAGGAACTACTGGTTCGATTTGAAAAAATCTTTGAGTGTTAGATAGCTTACATATCGAGGAAGGTTATATACCATCTAGATTTAGCGTGCTTACCATCTTAGACCAAATCGCTATTTAAAATCAGATAGGATTGTGGTTAAAAGCAAAAAGGCTATAAAATATAAAAAAAAAACAGGCTGACGAGACATTAAATGAATAATAACTTTTTAACCACTTCGAACATTGTTATGTGAAAAAGTAATGAGACATTTTCATTGTTTACGTCAGTAATCTTAGACGTAGCTTTAATAACCGAACACACAAAAATATTGCTTTCGAAGTTATATTTTATTATATTTTTATCCGATAAACCTTGAAACCAATTTTTAAATAAGGTGTGAGCATTTAAAGCTCAAGGTAAAAACACGTTCTCAGCGCGGAGCCCGCCACAATATTAAGCCACGTACTTTTCATGTAAATTTTAAGCTATCGGTTTTGCGAGGATTTTGGCAAAATTCAAATTGTCGAGATTATTTTCGAGTTAACTGCGGTCAGTCACGTAAGCAAATTATAATTTTGGCATTTGCTGTAAATGTAATATAAATTTAATAATTACATATTATGGTTACTGATACCAATTGACACTTGGCAGTAAGTTGACCTATGCGATGAGGTATCGAAAAAATTGTAGTTAAAGTTACAACTTTAAATTCAAATACAATCCTCGTTATAGGAACTAAAAAAATTGAAATATAAATATTCTTATTTATTTATTACAAGATTATTAATAATACTAATACTAGCAGTCCCTTAACACTTGAAATATATAATATATAACCAACTACGGTTTCCCTTGTGACTCCACAGTGCAGTGGTCATTGGTGACTATAGTAAATCTAAAAGTATTATCTATTGTAAAAATCCATCGATGGCGTCCTAAGAGAAACATGTTATTACGGCGTGGTAGTCAAAGTGTGAATGTATGAATGAGTGTGTAGTAATGCATTAGTTGAAATAGGCATACGAGAACAATGAACCCAATCGCATATTAAAAATTATTTGTGCTCATCAACCTCTGTCCAATATTAATCATATTCAAACTTCGTTAATAATATTTTCCGCAGAAATTTTCACCGTTAAAAATTTTACATAAAAAGGTTGTTCAACAGAAAAACTTGGCAAATTTGTCTCGCCCGAGGCACACATTATCTCCGCCCATATTACGTTATAAATGGTTGTAATTTCATAGAAGATTCTACAACTGCTTAGAACATCTTTGTTGGCTTTTTTATCACGCGAAAAATGTTATAAATACAATAAATTTTAACTGATGATTTGTAAAGACTTGTACAATATGAAAACGTATACAGAGCACATATAATAAATATAGCGTATAATTTTGATGACACTTTGAACAAGTAGATACATTTTATTAATTTTGTGCTTGCTAAGTTGGCAAATCTCTCTGTACTTTGAAACCGAACTTGAAGTCGATATATTGCAGTTTTTATTTGATGACTAAAGTGAAATAAAAGGTTTAAGGTAACATTAAAATTTAATTTAGGTAGGTACTGCAAGCGTTTTAATTAACTTGGATGAAATCTAACAAAACATAACGATAAAACAGTTAGAAACATGTTAAAACATTAAATTAAAATCAAGGCATGTAAAATTTAATCGATAGTCGTTTTAATTTAGAACATGTAATAGTTGTTTCTAGTTTACTGCACCATGTTTGTACCAAAATATAATCACGTTGTTAAGTATATTTTTAATTTTCTTAGTACTTATTCATATTATGGGTGTATTGCAAATTTATGAAATATAACTCTATGTATTTTAGATTTTATTACTGTGGATATCTACATTCACCGAAGCATCAAAAGATAAAACATGTATGTATCTTAAAAATTAAATTTTGTGCAATTATGAAATCTGTAGTGCTGATTAAAGTATTATTCTAGTGAATCTCAAAATCGGTTTCGATTTAACGCAAGGGGAAAATGGCTCACCGTCACTGCGTATACGAGATTTTGATGGTAAATAGAAATTTTGTGTAATATTTTAGCGGTTACTCTTCGTTTGATAATATATATCATAGTATAAAACAAAGCCTTCTGCCACCTCTGTCTGTCTGTCCGTTTGTCTGTTCGCGATAAACTCAAAACTACTGAACGGCTTTACATGCGGTTTTCACCAGCAGATAAAGTGATTCATTAGGAAGGTTTTGGTATTTTGTCAAGATTCTTTTATTAAGAGGGCGAAACAATATCTGCCGGGCCCACTAGTTGTACTATAATTTCTGTGGTCTACAGGTCCGCTTAATGCTTCGACAACTATTAGCAGTGTATATCTGTTTAGACGATTATGTAACAAGGTTTATACATTTTCTTTATAAGTAGATATTAAATATGTTTATAGAATCTTCAGAAAATAAACCCAGAGCATTAGATGATGAAGCCAAAGAAATGAAAAATTCTGACCCTGCTGTAAGGGCGGACTCCCTTAGTGACAGTGATGAAACCAGGGACAACGCTGACAATATTAGCAAAGATACAGGACATGATAACTCTGATGAAGACAATGACTGTGAGTTATTACCCTCAATTTATCATAGAATTAGTCTTTTAATTTTATAGTGTTTTAACTGCATCTCCAGAAATTCATATTTTATTCACACCTAACCTTCCCTCGAATAGAAACGTCTTCTATAATATAAAAATGAAACGCTGAATGTATTGCAAATCTCGAGACCAGCTGAACCGATTTCGCTAATTCTTTTTTTGTTGTATTTGATATTGTCAGGAGAAGGTTCTTATGCAAAAACGCATATTTTAATATACTCAAGGCGGGGCGGAATCCGCGGGCATTGCTAGTAAATAATACATATTCGCGTATTTTGTAAAGGTCATTCGAAAAAATATATATGACTTCACATTTTTTTGTGAAATGTTATATGTCATATGTACAAAATATATCAATAGAATTTTCAGATAATGATGATGACGGCAATCGAATAAGGAGCACAAAAGGGCTTAATCCTGGTGAATATGAACCGGAAGGTAAGTAACGATTTACACTGAAAAAATAAAAGTTTTTATCCTGTATTATATTTTAATTACAAAACTAAGTATTTAATAATTAAGTATTTAATATTTAATTACTTAATAATAGAAGAAATATATTGAATGTCAAAGAATATAGAAATATACAAATAAATATATAGTGTTTAAAGAATATATGTAATATGAAGAAAAAATCAAACGTGATATAAATATGCTTTTACATACCTATCAAGGAATATTTATGTGTTTTGTTACACCGTCGTAATGCAAGGAAACAGCCAAATTGCATTATTATATAAACCATAGCAACATGCCACACCGACCCCCAACAGCGTAAGTTACTCATTTCCCAAGAAAAATTCGGACTCGTTAGAACACCGGCACCGTTAAAATCGGCTTGCATACTGAATTCCATTCGCGCTATTTTTTCGGATTTTATAGGTTTTTAGCTCTTATTAATTTCAATCACAATCTCACCTGATCTTAAATTAGGATGTGGTCTAGGATGGTAAACATGTTAAAGTTAGAAAGAAACTGGTTTTAAAGTTCAGTTCAAATTGAGAGTTATATCTAGCCATGAAAGGTCGGACAATACAACTGTTATGGTGCTGCCATGCTGTTTTCCTTTAATGAAATCTCTGGCTCGTTCGTTAGATGTACAGAAATTCTTCTTCTGAAATGTGGAGCTATTCGGAGCCATTCGTTTATACTTCAAACAGCAATGGTTAAGATTTAAAGTATAAATTTAAAAAAGTTTATAAAAAATAATCAAAATATCTTTGATTTATTGTTTTTTACAAATGCCATGTAAGAACAAAACAAAGTAGATCAAGTTTGGATCATTTTTAGAAAAGTTTGTCCAAAAACTCTATCCTTTGCGAGAATAACAAAAAAATGTCAAAATTTACAAGAAGGGCTATTTTGAGGGGTCCTAAACATATCACAAAATTGAGGAAAATATTTTTTATTCAAACCGTCCCATTTAGCGTAGTGTGTCTCGTATGAAGTTTATAATTTTTTTCTTGTTTCAGAAAATCCAAAAATACATGAAAGTTATAGAGGAGATGCCGTTTCAGACACGGAAGGTATTTACTTTATAACAACTTTTTTCTTATTATAATAAGTCTTTAGAATGATCAAAATTAGAGAGCAAAATTTCGCAGATAAACGTAAGCGCCGAAAACGAGATATTGGAAAAAATACGGAAAAAAACAAAGAGGTTTGTTACATTCAGAGACTCTTATTACAAGGAGTCTTGTCAAATCTAGCACGTACCCTAAATACTGATATTTTTTTTAAGTTGGAACTGTTTAAGATAATAAAAAGATGTTTCTTTCAGGTAAAAATGTTCGTAGCGCTCGGAAACAAGGAGTATCCTGGTTTTAAAGATCGTTAGAGATTTACAACATAGAAATAAACATTAAAAAATCAACATTGTTTTGTTTTTAAACTCAGAAAGTAAGTCGTACCTATCTGTAGGATATTGAATGAGGTTGTATGCTAATAAAATCAAGAAGAAACAAAACTACGACATTTTGTTGTATCTGTTAATTAACATAGCTAAAAGTCCGTTTTGTTAAGGTGATTTATACTAAAGGCAGAACAGACATTCTGTTTTCCGGTCCGTCGCTAACCACTAACTCGAGGTCTAGGTATTTGCGCTGCTTGGGTAAAAGAAGTTTTTATCTAATTTAATCAAATTAATGTACCTTTTAGATACTAGGTTCTAGTAAATCTAAAAATATAAATTTAATATATATTTGGTTCAATTTAAATATTTTATATTATGTAGTCTTATTAGTTTTCGAATTATATTAATAATTGATGACACTTTATATCGAAATATTTCAAGGTACCTTTGCATTACATGCAAGATAAACTATGAATCAATATTCCTTTTTTATTTTTATGAATCAATATTGGTACTTTTTTTAAATTTTATATATTTAGTAATTTGAAATTCTTAAAAAATAGCTAATTTTAATAAACATAAAACAAGAGATACCTTTTTATTTAAACAAGATTGGGTTACAATATTAGTCAAAATATTAAACTGTAATTCCATAATGAAAAATTGATACAGGTTTTTGTAGGATACTATTTGTATTTGTAATACTTCATGGAAAGAAAATAGAAAATAGTCCATATCTTTGTAAACATGTTAATATGAAGCTTGACGGATGGTTTTCATCCGCACCTGTACATTATTGTGAAACTGTTTCTCAAACATTCTTTCGTTGTCACGCTGCAACAATAAAGAAGATCGATTAATAATTCGGGTCTGTAGGTTTCGCTATAGCTATTAGAGCTTCTGCACAGGACGCAACTGCTGTTATTGTTTGATGTGATCAAAAGAAGGTTTAGTAAATCAGACCATGAAATATAGTTATATAGCCTTATAGTTACCATCACCCTTCTACCGATATGTTTAGCTTTAGAACATTGTTTTAGCGTTTGACGTAGGGTTTTAGCTGTTACATTGCTCAATTGTGATTTTACACAGAATCCGCTTTTCGTCTCAGGTTATAATTTTGAAGAAAATCCTTTAATATTTGAACTGATTTTTTTTTTTTTTAACTTTATTTTTGGCAATCAACCGTTCAGATTATTATTGCCATTGTCACGTAGTCAATAATATTACAAGCGTAGAACGATCATTTCAACAACAAGCGTCGTGTGAATCAACATTCTAACAAGATGGTGGCTCCCTTGTTAGAACCTTCCATGGAGTTTTTGTGGCATCTCAGAATTGCATGCTCCGTGGTATTATTTTTCATTCATTTCACTTATGCATAATAAACTAATAATATTACATAAAATGCCACCAACTTTACACAATATAGAGTCAAGTAACACAAGATTATGAATAAAATATAAAACCATACATGACAGACTGAAATCCCGCCAAAAACCCCTTGAACTGATTTATCAAGGTAAGTCAAGCTTTAACCATTTACAAATCAGTCAAACCATGAGGTCCGTATCTTGCAAATTATATTTTGTATTTTACATATTAGTTGTAAATGGGCTAATATTGTAGATATGCTAACATTACATCATGTCCCTAACTCTTTGATAGTTTGGTATCATCCTCTTTTACCATCACTTTCAGCACCAGGCATAAATGAAGCTTATTTATCTAAGTGAATCTTTTGAACTTCCTAATTATTGACGGCTGTCAAAATGTCTTTTATATTTACATGTGTGTATATGTTGTGTAAAATTCAAGCAGTAGTGTGAGTAGTGCATATTTTAATTAATTTCATGTAATTCTAATGCATTTTATATAAAATAAACAGCTTTCTGCACTTCTCCGCCATATAAACTTTAACTATGCCAAATTTCAAGTTCACCCGTTCACGGCAAATAGGTTAAAAAGGAGTACAATTTTGTTTGCTTCATGTATTAATATATAGATAAATAATATTTCACTTTAAAACGTAGTATACACTATTACTAATTACGAGATTATCATTTAAATCAAACAGACATCAAAAGACATTTAAAGGAACGCCACAATAGTAGTTTTGAATATTTTGGTAACCATTAACAATCGAATTTCTACCCTAAGAGAATACATCCGAGTTTTTGAAGGCATAGTTGGAAATTAACATTAGATAACCTTATAGCAGATGTTCTTTCTTACTGAAAATAGTCATGTCCGATTGAAGAGTCTCCGAACAGTTGTTCACAATTACTTTCTATTCTTCTATTGTAGGTGCCTGATCCTAATAAATATATGTCATTTTAGTCTTTTGTACAGTCGTTCACAATTCTCACACAATTTACTTCCATCCTTCTGTTGTAGATACCTTATCACGATAAATAGTATGTCATATTATAAATACATATGAAATATATGTGTATTCTTTTATTTCGCTAATATTATGGAAATGTATCAATTTGCATTAATTAATCGTTTTGATTTTCAACTTTTACTAAATAAACTAAAAGTCGTACAGACTCTACTTTTTTTAGATCACAATTCTAATCCTAATGGTAAGGGAGATTGAACAAATGTGGTGAGACATTTAAACTTATTTCACTAATCACACTTTATTTCAGTACAAACTATAGAAAACTTATGACCAAGTATATAAAACTTTATGCCGATATCCTAAACATTTTCTACCAAAATAAGTTAAACAAGAAATAATTGTATTGGTATATGAAACATATTTTTCACTATAAACGGTGTATGATAGTAAACCAAAATATAATCTACCAGCTTTTGCCCGCGAGTTCGCCCGCATGGAATTTATTTTGGGCTAACGCTAACACCCAGCGGAAGTTCTCAGAAAGAAAAAAACGATTTTGAAATAGTCTTCATTGGGGTTCCGGTTCTATTGGTCTCCGCGTGATGATATATAGCCTATAGCCACCTTCGATAAATAAGCTATCTCACATTAAAAGAATTAAAGAGAAATAATAAAAAATCAACAAATCAGTCCAGTAGTTCTCAGATTAACGCGTTCAACCTAACAAGCGAATCCTCCAGCTTTATAATAATAGGTCTTTACCTATGAAATTGTCGTTCTGCAGTATTGGCCATTTCAAATCAAAATAATTTTTGTTTGGCTAAGAATTCTAATTTCAAATTAATTTTATTTTAAAAACATGGAATTCTTTTTCCAAAAGTAGTCATTTATTTATTGATTAGTGTTACATATTCATCGCATTTCAATCTTTTTTGTCAACCTAGATACGTTATCTTGATCGAGTAATTATGGAATATGAGTACTTTCGTGGCAACAACGCGGCACAAGCGGCACGCAACATCAACGACGTTTACGGAGCTAACACTACAAACCAACGCACCACCTGTTATTGGTTTGCTCGCTTCCGTTCTGGGAGTTTCGACTTGAAAAATGAACCTCGCGGTCATCCAAAGACTTTGGTCGACAATGACGAATTAAAGGCGATTGAGGAAGCTGATGATACACAATCTACGGCTGAATTAGCAGCAGCTTTCGACGTTAGCGTCAAAACAATATTGGTCCAATTGCGTCAAATTAGCAAGGTAAAAAAGCTTGACAAATGGGTGCTCCACGAACTCAATGATCACCAGCGTGAAATACGCATCGAGACGCGCCTTGCACAGCTCAACAGACACACAAATGAAGGAATTTTGAACCGCATTGTTACCTGGGATGAAAAATAGATTCTGTTTGATAACCGCAAGCGCTCAGCAAGTTGGTTGGATTCTGGTTCAGCACCTAAACAATGCCCTAAACGAAAACTTACCTCCAGAAGGCTTTATGAAGACAAAAGTTCGAAACCATTAAAAACAAAACATAAGCTATCAACTTCATTACATTCTTTTTTTAATAATAGCACATCAGAGTAACCACTCGGATAATAAGCCGAGTGCAATCCAAAAACAAAGGTGATTCCGCTTTAATGCTACATTTCAGTTGGTGTGTTTACACTAGCCGATTTTGCAACATACTTAAAAAACAAAAACAAAAGTGACTTTAAAGCAATATGTGCAGGGTCGGATCTAGTGAATGGACAGAGCGGCACGAATCCTGCAATTGCGAAAATAAATTAATGAGCTGAGTGAGATCTTTAGCGTTGACTATACAGATTCCATAAATTTCCTGTTTTTTTTTTGCGTATGGACACTGTAATAAAATAAAAGTCTAAAATAAATTTGCAATTATAACATTAGTAAGGATTTCGGATCCATTACTATTATAATTACTTCGGACTTTCATATTCATAATTTAGCTCTTTTTGTGGTACAGTTCATTTCTTTATCCAAAAGCTGAAAAATATTAAAGTAGTGTATTTTTAATATGGAAAACAGTAAAAATATTATACTTTTATTGCATTCTCAATAATACAATGTTATAGATTACGTATTGGAACCGAGCAAACCGATGAATTTCGTATTAACTTATACATAAACTATAACACGGAAGAAAAACAAAAAATTCCGTGAACCATAATAAACTTTCGATAAATTATTTTAGAACTATTTCCGTTGCTTTGAATATTTGACAGATGATCTTACTTTTTTCATTTTATTTTTGGCAACCATTCTTTCAGATTATTATTGCCATTGTTGTATAGTTAATAATATTACAAGCATCGTGTAATTATTTCAATATTCTAACAAGATGGTGGCTCACTTGTTAGAACCTTCCAGGGAGTTTTTGTGGCATTTCAGAATTTCATGCTCCGTGATATTATTTTCCATTGACTTCACTTATGTATAATAGATTAACTACAGAAAACACCACCAATTTTACACAATATAGAGTTAAGTAACACAAGATCCGCCAAAAACTCCATGATCCTACTTATAAATACTCATCAGGGAATAAAGATCATGGCAGTGGCAATTACTACTGCGTTAATAATTAAAAAAAAAGAACTGTCAATGTCAATTTGATGTTTTGAGTGCTAGGTATCGTTGAAGAAACTTTGAAATTTACTTGTACACATTATAATTAATTCTTTTTTAAGAAACATATGATATTTGTACGCTGTGGAATAAATAATTTACTATTTTAATATAGCTGCTTTGTGTCTTGTTTGATCTCTCACGGTATCATCATGATATCTGTTTGTTTTGATCTAAAATTCTTTTATTAATTTCGATATCGTATTAGTTAATGATTTACTGTCTAAAATGGATAGTGGACAGTGGAGAAACAAAATCATCAACCAGCTTCAGACACGAAACAAATATGAAACAGCAGCATTTCAAGATATTATAGCATTTCGTAAGTAACTTAACCTAATAAGGTAATCTTTGTTTTTATTGAGTTTTAAAATAAATATAAATGATAATATTTATCTCAAACATAATAATCTATAGTTTTCAATCAATTGTTTTCTTCACCTCTCTATTATCACAAATATAAAGAGAGTATCCTTTTAAATATATAGATAACAATAAAAATTAATATTGTGTAAATATTATCTCTCATGAATACTAAAAATATGGTTTGTTATATGTTCCTTTTGTTGGAGACATATGCTAATTATAAATTATGTAAATATTAGTGGCTTGTTCACCTATATAAATATCATTAAAATTAGTTGTCATAAATATTCTTATTTTAATTAAGGCTTCCTTTCTATTACAATAATGTGAATATAATATAGCGTCTTAGTATCTTATTACTAGTTAGAGGCCTTTTGACTAACAATTGGAATGGTTGATAATTTTAAATACAGTCAATTCCAGTTTTAACTAGGTTGGAGAGACCTCTTTAATATTATTACTATGTGCGAAAATAGTAGATAATTATATTTTTTTCAACAGAAATGTAAGTTTAAGAGTCATATTCACAAGTTTTCAAAACACTGTTCACCCAAATTGGTATGTAACTGATATTGAAGTTCAACTTTATACACATGCTAAGTAGTTTACCAACAAACAATGCCAGCATATCTGGCTATCTGTAAATGTAAACAAAGAATAAGAAAGTTTAATAGTGTTATAAGAATCTTTGTGCCTTTGCTGACTCAGTCACAATATGCACTTGAAATTTGTCGAACTTCCACAAATGGTTTATAACAACAAGTTACTATATCAGAAATTGACACCATATGGGAAATTGCAATTTCTAAATGAAAGCAGTTATAATAGCTTATGAAAATATACTTTAAATTCAAGAGGCGTAAGTCTTACATCTTTATAATCTGAAAGTTGTTACAACTGTCGTCACTATTAATGAAATCCACAGTGCCTAAGAATCCTTATTTGTCTATATTTGATTCTGGTTGGTGATACTATAAGGGGCTTTCTTAAATGTTCCAGTATCTTCATGATGTTATATGTTTTCTTTGACATTATTAATTAGTTATAGTTGAGTTATTATTGGTTGAATTTATTATTTCTGTGAATTGTCTCAACACGTCATAGTACAGTGTATGCATATATCTGTAAAGTGTTAATCATAACATCTTACTGAATTTTTTATTCAAGTACCACACTTAGATTGTAACAATTTTTGAGCAATCACATCAATGGTTATATTTCATAAGAAAAGGCTTTTGTAATATATTTGGTTGAAAGTACTGTCTTTGTTATCTAAAGTTCACTTGATGCAATACATTATTAGTTATCCATTTTAATTGTCAATAAAAATAAACTGCATTCCATATTTATACTAATATTATAAACAGGTAAAGTTTGTGAGTTTGTGACATAGAGAGTAATCTCGGAAATACTGGTCCAATTTGAAAATTCTTTCAGTGTTATATAGTTCATTTATAGAGGAAGGTTATAGGCTATATATCATCACACTAAGGCCAATAGGAACAGAACACAAATCAGTAATGTTCCAAAATCGGGCTTTTCCCTCTTGAGAGCTTCCGCTGCATGTTAGCATTAGCCCAAAGTAACTATTCCAAGCGAACGAAGTCGCGGGCAGAGGCTAGTTTGTAATATGATGATAAAATAAATTTATTCCTTGTTACTGTGATTTTCAGAAAGCAGATTATTTGATAATGTAAACACTCTAAAAAATGAAAATCTTCAGCTGACATTGGTTAATGAACGAATCCGTTTTTCTGGTGCTGAAAGTGTTACACCTACTGGGGGTGAGTTTTAAAGCATATGATAAAACTTCTTTTATCTTAGAAAATTAGAAATAGCACAAAATTTCATAACGGTATTATTCCTTTGTTATAATATTTGCAGCTTACTAACTTGTGTATGCTAAGCAATATTATAAGATCATTTTGATATAATTAAGATTGTTAGATACAGATAGTCAAATATTAATTATAATAAATGGTTTGAATAGAATAATCTAACTCATCTTTATGAAATAATCTACAGGAGGTTCTAGCAATGAGAGAGTACAAGCTTTAGAACAAAAAATATTAATACAACAAGAAGAACTCACTTCGCTGCATAGAAGGCGTGGTGAAAATGCTCAACAAATCATGAGTCTTAATGAGAAAGTACATGACTTAGAAAAACAACTTCAATCTAAAGATGTTGTGTAAGTATATTTTAAACTATCCATGTAACTTAGGGGATGGTAGAGCCACACTGAAACTATAACCGATTTCAGCAGGAATGAGTCGGCTCGTCCGGGGTAGTACCACCCTCTCAGAGGAAACCAACGTGAAGTAACAGTGCTTGCATTGTTGTGTTTCATTCAGTCAGTGAGAGCACCGGGGCTCCATCACCCCTCCCCCTCCCCTCTTCTCGCCTCCTTTCCTCTTCTCTCCACATCCCCTTTTCCCCATTCCCCTAAAACTAGCTGGCAATGCACTTGCGACTCCCCTGGTGTTGCTAGTGTCTATGGATGGCAGTGATTGCTTAACATCAGGTGACATAGTAAGCATAAAATTAATTCAGAATCTCATTTTCTAAATAGCTTGAATTTAGTTTATTTACATCATTCTTTTAATTTATTGTGCTATAATAGAATAGCTGCATTGTACCTAACACTAAACATATCACATTCTAAGAATAATAATAAACAAATAATAATATCTGAACACAGTAGGCATGTTTGTCAATACAAACCACAATAAAATACTATACCTATCTATAGGTATATGATATATTGACTGACTATTCTCAAAAAGTGATTCATCAAATAATATGATAGATTTTACAATCTATAAATCTGATAATAAAACTGGTTACGAAATTCTTACCATGTTTTAAAGTTCTTGATTAAATATAGCATCTTTAATATTATACTATGAATGACTTTTAACTAAATAATCTAGTTAAAAATGAGTTGAGAAAATCTCACTCATTAGCTAATTCCCTTAATTACTAAGTTTATTCATTTTTTAAGTATAATATTAATCAGATATATTTTTGGAGTTTAATCTTTACATATCTTATTATATAAAACTATTACAAAGACATCTGCCTCCATGATTGTGGCGCTCCAAATTTATAATATAATCGCCATAGCAAAAATTTAGATTTTAAAACTGATATGTGTTAGTAGATATGTAGAATTAAAAAACTAAAATGGTATATTCTATAGGAAAGTTATGTTTAATAAGAAGGGTTCCATGGAGTTTTCAGAAAGAAGGTCTTACATAATAATATTACATAAATATCAAATGTGTAACTATCATTGGTTAGTGTATAATGGGTTTTTATAAAAAGAACACCTTTATAGCTTTACAATTATAGCTGATTACAATAATGTTGCTATTCAAAATTTACCTCTGTTTTTATAGTTATATATGATATCATTATTAATGCTTGGTTGTTTTGAGCACAAAATAATAAAATCTTTCACAGTCAAAATGAATTGCAGAAATTAATTATGTTGTTTACTACTAAACATTTTTCAGAATATCAGAGAATACTGCATTAATAGCATCGCTCCGGGCTGAAATACAAATGTACGAAAATAATATGAGTGAACTGCAAGGATTAAATCAAGTGCTTAGGGATGAACATCAGGCTTTACAAATAGCTTTCGCAGCTATTGAAGATAAATTAAGAAAAGCACAGGTATCAAATATTGCTTAAATATATCAACCACATAGTCCCCATACATAAAAGTATACAATCACAAAATATCTTTGAAATACTATTATTACACAGTTAAAAATTCTAGTTCTTAGGTACAAATTCAGGTCTATTAATCTGTTATTTACTATAATCAATTTATCAATTCCCATAAATTGTTTGGCTAGGGTCGAAACTAATTCTGTACTCTTCTATATAATATACTATATAGTACTGAGCAAATTACGATAAATGCATTTTTTGATAGATCGCTCCGTTAACTAGATCTCTATATATTATTACAACGAAATCAATTTTTCTGCATTATTATAATTTATATTTATATTTAAATATTTATTGATTAGGTGAGACACACTTTTTAATCATGCAAAAAATTTAGAATAGGCACAAACAGAAAAATTCAATTGCCCAAAGTGATTAGACATAATTAATAACATATGTATTACAATTATAATTCATACACTTATAAATATAGTGTTTATTGAACTACAAATATAAGGTTTAATCAATATTTACAACTAACATAGATGCCGCGCTGCTTGGTAAAATTATTCTGAGATCTTCGATATCTGAGAAAATAAATATTAATATAAATGAAATTGTTCAGATATATAAAATGGGATTTTCCTGTTATACCTATAAGTTCAATAAATTTCAACAATGTTTGACCTCACCATGAAAGCTACACTGATTTTTTTTTTTCAAGGAGAAAATTTTTATGCTACCAATTTTACAAACAAAACAATTTTACTAGGTGGTGAAGATTGTATTTCATTTTTATTAAATTTTATAATGCTGTATCTTTGGATCCTTATTATTATAGTTTCAATTCCTTCATATTTTGTACCTTAATATTCACCATGTCTATTATAACAAGTCTCCTTTCAGTTACATCTAATCTCACAATCAAAAACCTGCCTATCATTGCATACTACCATAGAAAAAGAATGAATGAGAGTCATGATTTTTTTTTCTTTTTTAATTAATTTGTGTCGAAATACACTATTTACAATTACTTTTCTTTTAATTTTGCTATCTGTTAAATTTCTGTCTACCCATAATTGTATATATATTTTATTTTATTCGGGTTTTTGCAACACGTTTTTTAGTATTAAAACGTAGCTGGGCTACCGAGCTTAACTCGGTTCTTTAAAAAACATTTTTTAAATTAAAATAAACGTTTGCCTCAAAAAATAAACATTTTTTACAAAAAAAAAAATTATATACACTATGATTCAAAGTGGGGTTACGTGGATTTTCGAAACAACCAATTTCCACCTGAGCAATTTTTGTTTTGTCAACGGCGGCGAAATTTACCTTCATATTCTATTATTTTTTCATTGCCTGAAATCTCGATTAAAAAAGTTTTCTGTGAATAAAATCTAGCTAGATCGATTTATCGTCACTGAAACTACCTACATACTAAGTTTCACGGGAATAGTTGACGCCATTTCCGAGATCCTGAATATATGGAAATATACAAGAATTGCTCGTTTAAAGGTATTAGATATTTGGGTCTTGATTCTGGCACTTCTCCTAAAAAATATCTTTTTATTAACATTTATGCATCACAAACTAAAATAGATTCATTAATAAAAAATATCCTTAAGCGGTTTAAACCCGATTACTATTATGGATGCGAATCTGAATTTGTTTTTGTTATGCTTTCACGACTTAACCAATCAAAACGTTGTTGAGGATACCGAAAAGTCATAAGGTACCTTTCATCCAGAAAATTGTACAGTTCTCGAGAAATAAAAAAAAAACCTGTATTAAGGCGAGCTCCGCGAGCAAGAGTTAGGGCTTTTATAAAACCCAGTGATATGTAACAGTAATTTTAAAACTGTAATACCAACACATCATGTATTTAGGTAGGGCGTAGTACATGACATTCTTATAAAATAGATTAACAGGGATATTGTATAAAACTTAGGGATCCCTGATAATTCTGGGGTGCAAAATTTGATTACATAGGATCAGCAGAAAAGTCTAGTGTTCTCACATTCAGTGGTCAAGCTCTACGTTCTCGCGTATTTTGTTTTAATTCATCCTTACCCATTTAGGTGGTGGAGCCCTGCTGAAGATATTTTTGGTTTCAGCATGAATGGGTCGGCTCCTCCGGGGTAGTACCACCCCTCTCACAGATAATCGACGTGAAATAACAGTGCTAGCATTGTTGTGTTTCGTTCGGTCAGTGAGAGAGCCGGAGGCCCACATCCCTTCCTCTTTCCTGCTTTCCCTTTCCTTCCCCTCCCCCTTCTCCCATATATAGGCTGGCAACGCACTTCCGACGTCCCTGATGTCGCTAGTGTCTATGGACAGTGGTGATCACTTAACAACACGTGACCCACCAGTTCGTTTGCCTCCTTTGATATAAAAAAAAAATGTCACAATTAAATTAAATGTTTAAATTGTTATCGTTTCGGTCATACAAGTATTCAATGCAAGAAACAATATCAATGTAAGTGTGCAAAAATTATAATGTTGCATCATGCAATAGAGATTATAAGTATATAAACTGTTCTAGGTCACATAAGTTATATCATAGGTAAATCACTATCCAAACAATATAAAACACTATACCTACATCGTTTTATCTTACCCAAAAAAGGTAAATCACTATCCAAACAATATAAAACACTATACATCGTTTTATCTTACCCAAAAAAAAAAAAAATTTTTTTTTACACTTAGTGGATAGATCCTTTTTTGAATGAACTGTCGTCTCAAATTTACTCCTAATTTTGATCAAATGCTCTATTTACATTTTCAATTAAATAATAGCTCCAAGGGTCATTAAATGACCTTTTTCAATTCAAGAATTGAGATTAGTCTTGAATCGTGTTTCTGATTTTTCATCGGGGCTTTATCGTAATCCATATTTATTTGTTGTACTTTAAAATATTTTACTTACATAATAAATACTGTTGTTAAAGTGGGTCATATTTCAGTTTCTTAGAAGCAACTAATTGTAATTTTAATTCTTAAACCTAACAAAGACGTTCAAGATAAGATTTATAAAAATCTGTACAAAGATATGTAAAATCCAAAATCTTTGAGGCCCGTAGCTTTATTACCCGTTTTAATCCGTAAAATCCATTTTTTAAACAAAAATCTAAAAAATATTTCAACAAATTGCTTAAATAAAATGAAAAATGCATTGATGGCTGTATTTCTTGATAATGAAGTTGCTTACGATATTGTTGAATTGGTAATATTCGAAACCAAATCAAAGAATCTTAATGTTTCTTCAGAACTTATATATTTCATTTTAATCTTTCTTGTTGAAGTACTACATATCCTATAATAAATTGGCTGCTTTCCAAGGTACTTCTGTCAATAATTCGACAGTCATGATACATTCATTCAATCATGATAGTTTTTCTTCTACCTTATGATAAGCAAAGGAATCGTAAAGGAATAATTAAAATAAATGTCCACTTTATGAAACGATGCCATTGAGATTTTCTTGAAAACTATGGTGGTTCAAATTGAGGTTCAATAAGAAAATGGGTACAGTTATTTTAAAGTTAAGATTTGGCCTCTACAGTTTACCAGTTCACTAAAACAAGGCACAAATTAGAGGGTATTTTATTCAGAAGTGTGGCTTTCATGACGGTAACATTATGTATACTTTATTCAGCTATTTTAATATCACTCATTGCCATTGTTATATTTTATGGGATTAAAAAATGAGGGTAACATTATGTATACTTTATTCAGCTATTTTAATTTTTAATAATTTCTCCTTACGATCCTGTCACATAATATTATAATATATAGCAATATACTCGTTAAATTTCTTAATTTTCACAATATATCTTCATAAAATTCGAATCTCATTTATATATTTCTTACTCCATGACTTACCCGCCTATTCTTTTTTCTCGCCCAAATCCTGTTAAATAATTCGATAAGATTTTTTTTTTTCGGTTTTTCGCTCTGACTACCCTATTGACCCAACAAGGTTTTAACTGCTTCACCGGACTACCAATAAGAATAAGAAACACATAAAATAGATGAAACTGATTCCAAACGCGAAAGTCGTATAATCTTTGCAGAGGACTGGGTTGCTAGGATTAATAAATAAAGATAGAAGGAAAATATTATATAATACAATCATCGACATCACCGATCAAAACCACGTATCATAACATCATCTTTCCGTACAATAAGAAAAACTATTGTTTTAACAAATAAAAAGTCAAGGTTTCTGGTTTCTATATTTTTAATTGAAGTATAAAAACTTGTTTTTTTTCTAGTGAAATAGATACAGGTAAAATATGCCTGAATGTAGATAGGTGTATATTGCAACATTCATTTAAATGATGTCTCAAACCTAAATTCCTTGTTTAAATTCGTCTTTCAAAAAATATTAACAATTTAATGTTGAATAACAATGAAATCCATTTCGTTGTATTCACAAATGTAATAATTTCCTTTGAACAATATGTTTTCGTAATTTTTTAGCGGAGTTTTTAACAAAAGGAATGAATAAATCTTAATGTAATCATAACTCAATGCTTGTTTGCAAAAGGTCCGACCAATAAAGTTTAAAAATTCCACAATGTTTGATGCTCCGATGCCATTGTTTATACAGAGTAAAATATTTTTGGCATAGTAATGGTAGTTGTTATTACGAACAATTTATTCCAGTGGAACTTTAGATTTTTATAGCATCATTTAATATTTGGCAAATTTCCAAGCTGGATCGAGGTTGTCTTTTACATATCTAGCATGATATATATTTTTTCATATTTGTCTATTACAAATATTTGAATTTTATATCTTATCACGGGAATTTGAAGTCGACTTTATGAATGAAAAGACCTTTGGAGAGTTTCAATTTCATTAGATTCTTTAATCATTTAAAATATTAACTAACTCACACCTTGTATTTATTGCGTTCCAACTAAAATATTGTTACTCAGTGTAATGAATAGGTAATGTTATATCGTAAAATGAAACACCCTGTGTTTTTACGATGCTCACGTTATAAAAGTTTTGTATACGAAACGCATATAGCTATGTCTCATATAACATCACTTACGTTCAGTTGGATAGAATGTTTCGTGCCAGTGTGTCAGTTGTGAGATACTAGTAACTCTGTGTTTCGGAAAAGTAAATATTGTGTTTTGCTACGGTCTAAATATCTTTTAAAATGCGCAAAGTTTTCAGACGGGTAATTAGATTTAACGTCTGTCTATTTATTTCTATATCTATAAATTTTTTGAAATGCATAATAAGGTCTTGATTTTCGCATGTTTTAGGATGAAAATCGTTCTTTAGTGGAGAGACTCATAAAGTACAAAGCCAAGGATGCGGATAAAATGAATGAAGAAAACGAACATTTTCTCAAGTAAGTTGAAACACTTTGGTATGGATAGAGGTCGTTTGATTAACGATTAAAATAAAAGCATGTTTTTCGTAGTTAATAAGATACATTATGTTAATACTCATGCCCTGTGTATTGTACTGCACCAAACATGATCACAGCTATCTAGTTTCGTTGAAGAGCAAATGAACCGAATTATAGTTTTGTTTTACTTCACATGATATTCCTTAGGGACGTGCAAATATGCAGTTTGGCACATGTGGTAAGGGCTCATTTAGTAATAGCATAAATGTTTGCCTGTAAGTATGTTAATTGTTATGAGACATCTTAGTGAATGTTGCTGCTATTATATTTTTTGTGCACCATACGTAAAGTAGAAATAGTATTTGTCATATATAAAGTACTTATGGATTATTAAATTAATTAAATACGCTTAAAGTATCTTTTACTTAAGAATAGTCTAATTCGATCAAGAGTTGTGAGGTCAACTTTTACTTGCATCTTAGTGAATTTCGTGATAGATTCATTTAATGATACACATTGAAGTAGATCGCTCTGCATACATTCACACAATTGGATTATGTACGGTTTTGTATACTTGGGCACCTTTTTAGTATTTTTTTGTTTTGTATAGAGATCGAATATTAAAGCAAAAAAATAACAATAAACTAACTAGCCACTGAAGGTAATGGAAGTTAGTCCATTACCTTTTCACTGCCGACATAATATGTAAGTGTTCAATATTAGTAGGAGCACTGCTTGAATAATAGTTATTTCATTAGTAAATTTCTAATGAGTGGATCACAGTGAAGATAAAGATGACCACACTATGGTATAAATCATCGAAGTACATATATTTTAAACGATTTCTATGAAAAAAAAATACGTGTGGCACTCGGGGACTGCCGCGGTAAAGCTATTGCATAGCATTTTTTATTAACTTATGCAATTATAACTATTTTTTTTTATGCAGTATATTTTTTCCTTTGTTTTTTTTTTTCTTTGATACACTTTTTGAGCGTGGTGACCGATAAGAAAACATTTTTTTTTTCTTTTTTCGTCAAAATATTTTTATTATCTTACAATACATGTAGGTTATTTAATATTAATCATTGAAACTATAGGTTTATAGTAATTGAAATAAGAAACAAAAGTTTGAGACTTGGTTGGTGTTAGGTTTTTTCGTTACGGAATTTTTGGATTCGGTCTCCACGCTCAAGGCCCGCGATAGAAGCTATACAATAGCTTAAAAATTATGTCCTCTGCAGACTCTTGGTCAAAAAAGCGGTTTTAAAAATAGTATAGCTTAAATACAACAAGCAACTCTTACGATAATTAGTATCATGAGTTTCTCTATAAAATATAACACAACCTGTCGATATTGTTTCAACTGTTTGTTATCTATAATTAATTAATTATTTAAACCATACTTAAATAGGTAAATTAAATTTGATAAACAACGCACAAATTACATCGCTATAAAATATTATAATTTTTTTTTCTCGAACTGACTTCACTATTGCCTTATCCAGATCTTAACACCTTTACGCCAATACCATACTATAATGTTACGTACTTGCACGTACATAATGGAGAGATTATTATAGTTTATTTTGACCTGACAACTCGTGATAGTTTTGTATGTAACGCATTGACTTTTACGGTAGACCTTGTTCTATTGTAACTTTAGTAAGTAAAATATAAATATGAAATGATAAATACAATATTAAATTTAATACTTGCTGTCGTCCGCTCCGGCTTCGTACGGGTGTACTAATGAAGAAAATAGAACCAAATCTTTACAATACGACCACGTATGAAATGGAACTCTCTAGTATCTTCTATGTCACTTACTTACCTTCATATGGATTTTTAACGTACATTTTTCATTTTTAAACTTTTTCTAGCGTACAAACCTTGTCCTGATAATTACAAAACAACAAAAAAAAACCGAATTAGTGCAGCCGTAATAAAGTAATGCGCTTACATATATTCGCTAACTGACTTTTATATTATTAAGTGTATATTTATTTATATAGTATTCTTCTTATATATGACAAATAACAGTAGAATATGCACATTTGTTAATTGTGTGTGTTTAAAATGTGTATTTAATTTGTGATTAGAGCGGGTGCAGTGCGTGTATGCGACACGGCTTAGAGAGCTTGCATAAGTATCCATAATATTTGTTTTGCTTCTTTTTGTTTCATTTCTTCAACAGGTCAAGCAACCCTACCGCGTTTTTCATCAACACGTTCGGTAGAGTTAGTTTCGGGTGAGTTTGACATAACGTGAATGATATGGTGGTTTGATGGCATTGTGGCGTTCAGTTTTGAACAAATGATACTTCTTCATGAACGTGGATCATTTTTTTATGTCTTAACTGCACTCTGAAACTGACTCATATTGATTTTATAATGTTTTCTCTTCGATCTTTACATATTATTAAGCTTAAAATATTCTGTTGTTATATTGTTTTCATGTATTGGAGTTTACACACATGCACTCATTCTTCTTTTACTTGGTACAAGCAACCATAAAGTATGTTTCTTTTTTTTTTAATATAACTTTTTAGCATTAAACGATTTGCCTTTTTACTTACAAGTTATAATTTTATCGTATGTGCATGTTTTTCGATTTCTATTAAACTCTGGAAATGTATGTTGATTGTTATGTTTATCAGTAAGGGCTATTATTGTTTTCAAACCATGAGTAAACGTTTTATTATGAACGCGAATCCTTTTGCGTCACAAACATTGTAAGAATAGAATCGTGAATGAATGAACATTTCTAAAAGTATATTTACATTCATTCATCATTATAATTAGCGCGCTCGTGGGATTCGTTTTTTTTATATTTCACTGTGCGCAAGCACTGCGCGCTAATGTGTGCAAGCTTACGATTATCAAACACTATTTCAATTTGCAATATGCGAAGGTGCATCTATACCACTGTTATAAAAGGAAGTAGGTCCGTTGTTTGGTTCTAAAAAATAGTCAAAACAATTGCTGATTGCTACAAATTCTTACACCAATGAAGAACTACTTTGGCCTGGGGTTATATTATAGTTATATTTAATAAGCATTATATTGTCATTGACCCTTGTGAAATCGCGGACGATTACTAGTAGTTAAAAATGTCTTTAACTTTTAAAATTTCTCATTTTAAAAAAATAATTTCCGTACTTAAGTTGTATTCGAATCCGATGATACAGCAAGCCAGCGATTAGGCGGGCCTTAACCGAACCGAATTGATTATGATCGCTGAATATCTAAAAATTCGAATAATTATTGATAATCACTCAATAATCAATCAATCGTGATAATAATTCTTTAAATTATGTAACTATTTAAGTCGATTTTACATGTAGTACATAATTATATGTATTTGTTGTTAATATTCTAGTTCTTTGTTGGCACAATTTTTTATATGAAATGTACTAATTTCGGCTTTAATATTCCAAAGCAGTGCATAATTAGTAGTTGATTGATTTTACGTAACGACTTTTGGATATAAAATTTATCACAGTATTAAACGTTGTGTGGTGTTTCAATCAAATTGTACAAAGGATAAACATCCACGTAGATAATACGCGCGGGAATTAATTCACACGTTTCATTGAATCTAATCGAGTGGTAGTTGCCAACCAATAAAATTTCATTAAATTGAAACGAATTCCACTTTCGACTTCTTGTAGCGATGCCAAATCAGTTTACTCAGACAAAACAAAAACATGTCTGCAACTTCGTCTGAAAGTTGGAAAAGCGTTGAATCAATTAAAAGATTATGCGAAGATTTCGTCCTGAAGTAAAAAATTGTTAGACTGAAAATATTGAAACCGAATATTCTGATTGTCAAATCACCTTGGATTCAGCCATTGAAATATAAATAGTTATTTTCATGAACGTTCAAGTTCAATAATCACTATTTCAGAATTTATGTCTAACACTAGTTCAATTGGTTTTTGTAATGCTTATTTGATTATGATTGTTGGTAATCTGGTACGGGGGAGTTAAGTGTAAATAAATTTTAAGGTGGATCGTAAGTTCAAATAACGGAGTCATGTCGCATAAGTGGCTACTTCATAAAAAATATGTTACATAATTGTTTCAATCGTCGTAATTAAACATACAAGTAACTGCCAGTTCTAAAATATAGATTGTTTATCCAAAATTACTGGTATTATTGTTTAACAATTGCTAAAATGTGAATTAATATAATGCGAAAAATGCAAATAATTAGTATGCATTTATATTGTCTTTTTATTATAAATTAGAGCTTATTTATGGCCGTATTTTTTATTATATAATTAATGTAACTAACCACGTTTTTAAAGGTTTCAAATGTAAGTACCATATTATCTAAAATGTATTTTATATAAAAACTGAAAATAGGATTGACTCTATAAACATCATACTTTAAACTATATGTTAAAAGAATCAGAGTATAAAATTGTATATATATTTTTTTTCAGTTACGAAAAACGCATGACTTGAATGGTGGTAGGCTGTAATATATTGAAATAAATCGCAGTTGAAGGTGCTTGACTGATTTTAGATACAAAGATATGCATGTGTATATTGTATGAACGTTTAAAATAATATTTTTTCCGGTTTATTAGTGATCTTTGTCTTCGATCATAAGTAAATCTGTGAAAATCAGAAAAAAAAAATCCTATACAAACGAAGTTCATACTCATTCAAAAATATTTTATACTATTAATATTGTCAAGCCTGAATTTCTCTGGGGTAATAAGGAGATATATAAATTGTCATTAAAGATTGATATGACTGAGGAATTAATCAGTTTTTGCTGTAAAAAGCTGTATCATACAAATATTTCAACTAAAAGCTTACAGCTAATTAAAAAAGGATGTTGCAATGAATTAATGGTATGCATGAGCTTACAATCAAAGTGTTTTTCAAATAGTGGCTGATGTAAAACTTGATTACAGAAAGAAAAGTGACAAACTCCGGAAAGAACTAGAAGAGGCGGCACGCGAAGGTGGCAGTAGAAATAGTGGTGGTTCCGGAGGTAGTTCAGATGACAAGATTATAGATTCTATGCCTTATTACGCTACCGCATTGCCTTCTAAAGTTGCTCTAAGATTTGTGAGTGCAATTTCTGAATAATTGTTTCTATTCTTCTAGGGTTCATACCTCCTAATTTTATTAGATTTAGAGGATGTTAACTACGCCAGCATTTTTGAAACTAACTTCTACGTGACATTTCTTTGTAGTTAGTGATTTGTATAAACTCGGTTATGGATACACTTTTTTTACATAATTCCCATGATTTAAAACAATAAATTAATAGTTATGGTTTCATGATTACTTTGCCACGATTACTTTTACTGTTACTTTACAAAATTCCAAAGGGAAAAGAGAGATTTAGCGGATATTTTAGAAAGAAGATAAATAAATATGTTTACTTACTACCATACTCGGGTGATGTAAGGGTAAGATAATGATGGTGAAAAAAAAGCCTAACTAAGCTTATTGAAGTAATATCGATCTTGGTATCTCGTGAAGGGGACAAAGGAAGGGGCTATTGAAGTAATATCGATCTTGGCCTCTCGTGAATGGGACAAAGGAGGGGGCATTTCCTAATTTAAATATGAATATTAAATACAAATAAAAAAATACATTTCTTGCTTTACTAGGACGCACATGACGGTGAAGTATATGCAGTCAAATGGAGTCCAACAGACAGGATAGTAGCAACGGGAGGTGCTGATAGAAAAGTCAAGTTATGGGATGTATCTAAATGTAAGTATGGAATATATATATGGGCTGGGTGGAATTAAATCGGCATTGTCTCAAAAAAGACAGATGTGTCCGAATTGGTTGTCGTCATAGTAGCCAACAAATACCATAGTCAAAGCATCTGGTTAGCTGGATGACTCTATTATTAGGTTAGGTTATCACGTCCATCGATATATGACGTTTCTAATGCGAAAAAAGATTTTTTTAACTGGCAATACTGTTATTGACATTTTCTAAGCTTAATAGAAAAACTATACGCGCCATTTTGGCATAAAACCATATCTAATTACCGTAGTACACGTTTAAAATGCGTTCTGTTCAAATAAGTATAAGCTTTTTTTTAGTTTGTTTTATTCTGCAGACTCTTGGTCCGCACCTTTTTTTTGCTTACATGTAATATTTTGTATACATGAAAATCGTATCCGTGAGCATATATATATTTTTTTATTCTTAGTCATTTATTAAATATTAACTGTTCAATTATTATTAACTATTTTTGGTTTAATGACGTTATTGTTTGTATAGCGCTTGTATTTCCATTCTTTATGGCCATTTTTAGGTTGTAATCCACAACATCCCGTGGCGGAGCGTCCACGGCCCGACGAATAAACCTACTTATCGCGTCGTCAGTCACGTCGGTATAGTAGACACAGGTGTCGGTGTGCCTAGATATTGCCACTATAGCATGTGAAGTATAAGCTTTAAACCATAGCAAAGTGGTACAGCATTGTATTTAACCCTGCTGGCAAGTTACCATCATCAAAGTTAAATTTATTTATCGCTAAACATGTATAATTACTACAATACAATACTACAGTACAATAACCTATACTTCTACTTGAGAGCCTTTTTTTTTTACGTGGGGAAATCCCTTATGGATGCCCACCCTCCCGGGGGAGAGGATGGGTTATGTCCGGCTCGCACGAACTAAAACCCCACGGTGTACCGACAGACCGTGACGTTGGGGCGGCAAGGGATCGTTCTCTGCTATTCCCCTTGAAAAGCCGCCCCAACGGTCCACCCGGCGGAAGGTTGCCGCCGGGCTCCTCCCTATAGAGAGGCAGCTGGGTACACGCCAGCTGCCCCCCCTCGTCCGCCGGACCTGTGCAATGAAGGAATGAGCAGGTACCACCGAAAACAACCGTGTCCGGTCAGCACCTGCACCAGCCTGAACGACAGGGAGCCCCATCTCCTCCCAATCCACTCCCGCAGGACCGGGCGGACGGCGTCGACGGTGTGCCTCCCGAAGCGCGCGTCCGCCAGGTCCTGCATCCACCTCACTATAGCCCCCTCCCGCAACTCCCGCCTTTTAATTTCTATCTCCCTGGGAGCCGGAGGCTCCCCATTACGCCTCCTCGCCGCCGTGAATTCGTACACGGCGGCGAGCACCCCAGCTTCCAACTCCCAGGGAAGGGAGCCGGCGAGCGTAAAGGCCGCCGCCGATGACACCGTCCGGTATGCACGGATTGCCCTCAGTGCCACCGTGCGCTGCGTACTGCGCAGCGCGCGCACGTTGGTGGCACTGAGGGCATCAGCCCAGACCGGTGCCCCGTAAGCAGCCATCGCCCACACGACTCCCATGAAGAGTCGACGGCACGCGGCACCCGGCCCCCCAATATTGGGGAGCAACCGACCGAGTGCCGCCGCCGCCCTATCAATTCGCGGCCTGAGCCCCGCAAAGTGGGGCTCGAACCGCCAGCGCCCGTCCAGGGTGAGGCCCAAAAAGAGCCAGCCTTGTTTATGCTAAGCCACATTCATTTAATATCAAGCGAGTTAGCAGTGAAACGAGTAATTTAGGGGTATTTCAAAGGTCGTCTTTATTCGCGATAAATATTAAACATTTTGGCTTAGGATAACGAAATATAGATTCAGTTACAATGTAGAGCAGCTATACTTAACCTGCGTCCCGCCGGGTTTTTGTAGTTAGCCCATCCGATTATATTTTATTTTCAATTATTTTAAATTTCTTGCCCTTCAAAAAAACTATGAGCGCGCTGAATAGATTAAATCGATCCCAGATAACCCGACCGTAATTCGTTCCTCATGATATAAGGGTTGTACTAAGCTTTTCACTACATTAATACGTTGTTAATTTAATACCTAAATATTTGTAGTTTGCGGCCCACGACACCATGAGTGACACGTGTTTGTAGTTCGTTAAGAAAAAAGTTCGAGTATCACCGATGTTAGAGTCTTAATATTGAGATTTTTTTTATTTTCCTTTTAGGAGGCACTGAAAACAGATGCGCTTAAATTATCATTGATTAGATTATTTCGGAAAAATGTCCACATTACAAAATTTTTCTGAATAAAATGTACTTTTATCGTATGGTTTTAATGACATTGAGCTGTAAATATTGGCGTCTCCATTTATAATAATACATATTATAAAACAAAGTCCTCAGCCACGTCTGTCGGTCTCTTCGTAATGAACTAGATAATACTGAACAGACTTTTATGCGGTTTTCATCAGTAGATAAAGTTAATCTTGAGGAATGTTTAGGTAAATTTGTTAAGTTCTTTTTTATTATCAGGGCGGAATAATGTCCACGTTAGTGTTATTATATTGAAAACTAAGAATACATTTTTAATTAATACAGAGGACATATTGAGAAACTCTAATGATATTTAGACGAATAAGGAACTAAATACTAATATCGTAAGTTAAGATATTTATTTTTGAACTGTTAGGATACAACTTAAGTTAAAATGTAATTATTGGTATAAAAATATTGTTAATACCTACTAATATTATAAAGGAGAGTGTTGTTTCTTATGTATTCACGGCTTTATTATTCAACCAATCGTCGTGAAATTTTGCATACATGTTGTAAAAGTTACAGAAAAGAACATAAGAGTGTACCTTTCACCCAGAAAAATGTAATGCTACACTATAATATACATTAACGTGAGTGAAACCGTTAGCAAAAGCTAGTATTTTATAATCTAGTTTTGTTTTAGGTATCGTAGAGAACAAAGGAATTTTAGTTGGATCAAACGCTGGCGTAATGTCAGTGGACTTCGATTCAACGGGAGCTTATATCGTAGGGGCATGTCATGACTTCGCTAGCCGCGTGTGGACTGTCGGTGATCAAAGGATGAGGGTAAGTGTCTCTTACTAAGAAATTATTACGTCATATTACATTTCTCCTCTAAAAAGCCCCATATACTGATACTAGATTTATGGTTTTCGATTGAATGTACATTATTTTACTTCATTACGTCGTCTATCCATACTTGTAACAAGTTTTATTCCACGAGTTACTAAGTTTTAAAACGTGGTACTCCAATAGTACAGGTTTATTCTATTTTTGAACTAGAAATACGTTTCAATCTATCGACGATGTTTTGACGACCTCGTTGCGAATATAATGGGAAATAGTTCGTTTTCATAGCGCATAGAGATATCGTTAGGACACGAGATAAATCATTCTTTATCGATATCGATGTTTTTATTTTACTTTTACGTATAAAGGGAACTAGTTTGAAATACAGTGTCGCTTTTATTATTACGAGGTTATACAATAGGACTCTTTGATTTTCCTTGAGATAGATATATGTTTTTTTAACTACATCGTTGGCCTTTCAAGGCCTTTACATTTTCACCGGATTGCGAGATAGATATAAGTTTTCTTATCGTCGTTTCAAGTATCACTATTTTTTGAACTAGTTAGATTAAATATAAATAATAAGATTAATCAATTAATTACTAAAATAGTATACTTGTCAATGCGAAAGATAAACGAAAGAACAGTAATACGCCTGCATCTTCGTTCAGTGATGAGCCAAACCGGTATAAATTATTATCCGATCCTATACAAGTTATAGTTATTACACTAACATTGTATTTGTTTAATGGCAACATATTTAATTATTTGTGTTGACATACTGTACATTAATTATCTCGATGCTAATGCTTCTTATGGATGAAACGTTTAATAGATAATACAGTTAATAGCACTACATGTAAGTTATTTAACGACTATGTTAATTAAAGCTTCCTTATTACTGCGGATTTCTTCTAGAACATCAAATCGATTCTGCGAATAAAACTTAATGGTCTTTTTATCTTCAACTAGTGACCCGCCTCAGCTTCATACTGTTACAATGTAGATAGTATATGGGGTTTTGTCCAGTGAGTATTTTTTTTTTTTTCGAAATGACTACGCTATTGACCCAGCAAGGTCTTAACAGCTTCACCGGACTACTAAGGCGAGCGCTTAAGGCACTCAGCCAATTTTATTTTGGCAACCAGCTCAAGGGTGCACGGCACACCTCGGCTTGGCTGTTGCCTGTTGCATGCAAAATCGCGACCTATCTTAGCTAGCCTAGCTAACTATTCATATATGTATGAGTTGTTGAACCGTATATGTGTACCAAGCATACACGCCTCAACAACTCTTCCATATATTTATTATCGGAAAATTGAGAGTTTTCAGTTCGATAAGGGAAAAAAAAGTAAACCCTTCCACTTTCATGTGTAAGCGTGTAGGCGTGCACGTATGTGGGGGTGATCGTGTAATGTTGTGGCGGTGATGTATATTTGTGTGTCACCGTATCGCGCAAGCAACGCACTCAAGGGCTCCCTACCGAGGGATCGAACCTAGGCTTGAGCCGCTCCCGTGGGAGGCCTAATCGAGTGTGCGGGAGCAAAATTAACCCCCAGACCACGGCGGTGTGATCTGTAGTTACGCGGGCGTGGGCGTGAACACGCTCTGTTTCGAGGGACAGGCTAGTACTGATCGTTCGCTGACGTGATTGAATCAGGGGGGTCGGTAAATATGTGTCGCGGACATCTTTTATAACGCGCAACGTTAGGTACGGGTTCATAGTTTGCAGCGGATACCACTAAGGGACTGGAATGATTCGCGGCTTTTTCAAAATAACTAATCGTAAGTGATTTTACGTACGCCTAGATAGAAGGGATCTCTAGGTCTCTATGGAGATCGACTCTCCGGATGTACCACGGGGCACCGGTCACTTTACGTAAAACGCGATTTTGGAGAACCTGCAGCTTATCAAAGTTATCTTTGGACATATGCGCAAAAACGGGGCAGCTATATGTCTTCATGGGACGGATACACGTCTTGCGTACAAAGTGCGCTTGTGTCTGAGGGACATCTTACTCTTATGAGTTTACTGCTTATAGTGAATAGCGTAGTATTGTATAACGTGTGACGTAAGTGCGGGTAATGATTAACTCTGATATCAAGCTGATATTTTATGAAATATGTGAACTGGTGAAAATTGATTATTTGTGGCAGAAATAGATATTACGGTAGTGCTTCCATCTTGGAATTTATACATATACCACTTTGCTCTAAGAGTGTTTAAAATTTGGAGAACCTGCAGCTTATCAAAGTTATTTTTGGACATATGGAGGCGACCCAAGACCATAGCGGCTTTGTTTCGCACTCTGTCTATATGTGAATTGAACTTTAAATGTCTATCTAATGTAACACCAAGATATTTGACCTCTTCGACCCAAGGGATAGCGGTTCCGTATAGCCTGATGGGCTCAAATTTATTAGCGCGTCCAGTGAGTACATTAATTTGATCTATCTCGTAAGGTTTAGCCAGCGTTTTTCGGTTTAAACGTATAAAAATATGTTTGTTACGACATTGTATTACAAATCTGTGAACTTTTCAGCTTTTCTGTAGTATAATCTGTATTTATTGTACATATAAACCTTTATCTTTAATTACTCTATCTATTGTTGGAAATTGTATTAAAATCCGTTGAATAGTTTAAAAGATCTGAGCGAACAGACAGCGGAAGCGACTTCATTTTGTACTATGTAATGATTACACATGATCAGCGAGTATAAAGAGCTTACATTATATCTATATAATTTCAATGGCAATTAACTTGTGTTTTATTTTCGATATGACAATTTTTCTGGTGATCATTTGCTAGAAGTCTCCATCAAAAAATAAAATAATAACAACATATCAGTTTAATCAAATATTAGTTGTTAACAGTGTTAACCGATTATGATGAAATTTTGCATACGCGGTTTTAGGGCTACAGAAAAAAAACAGGCTACCTTTCATACAGAAAAAATCTATTGTTCTCAAGGGATACATTGAATCAACATTAACACGAGCGAAGTCACAAACGAAGCGCTAGTAACACGAGCGAAGTCGCGAACGAAGAGCTAGTATTACTCGAAACGTTATAGATTCTAATATTTTAAATAAATCCAATAACGTCATTACAAAATCCGTCCTAAAATAATTAAAACTTAAATGAAATACATAAAAATAAACAGATAAACATATAAAATAATAATAATCTATACTATAATAAAAGTGTAACAAGTCGAAATCTGTACATTAAATATTTTTTGAAAATTTTAATCAGGGTAGACTATGTTATCGATATAGAAGCCAAAAATAATCTTTTTACAATTTTTGTCTGTCTGTCTGTCTTACTGTCTGTCTGTCTGTCTGTCCCTATGAACACGCATCACTCTGAAACTACTGAACCAATCTTGACGAAACTTGACATAGTGATAACTGATATTACGAGATTATATCAAATATACTTTTTGTCCCATAAAACGCAAAGGGTTCCCCAGGATTAAGGATTAAAGCCTAGAAGCTAAACCCATATTACTCTTAAAGTACTGAACCAATTTTAACGAAACTTAACACAGTAATAACTGATATTACAAGGCTACATCCAGGATACTTTCAGTCCCATTAAACGCAAGAGGTTCTCTAGGATAACGAAAAACAAAAATTTGTAGTTAACGTAACTAGACTTTTTTGCGACACCTTAGTACAAGAGCCGGCAACGTTAAAAGAACAAAAATTTTAGAATACCTGGTTCTTTAATATATCAAATATATATTTTTTGTATCATAGGAGGCAAACAAACAGGTGGGTCACGTGATGTTAAGTGACCACCACCCTCTATAGACTCTAGCAACACAAGGGGTGTCGCAAGTGCGTTGCCAACCTATATATAGGAGAGGGTAAGGGAAGGCAAAGGAGGAAAAGAGAAGAGAGGTGGGCGCTCTCACTGATCAAACGAAACACTACAATGCAAGCCCTGTTATTTCACGTCGGTTTTATGTGAAAGGGTGGTACTAGCCCAAAGAGATACTTGGTAGCTGGTTAACGTTGTATTTTCAATGCGCATTTTGATTTATTAGGTTTAGGAACATTTTTTTTCAGTAACTTTTAAACGCAATTAAAAGCATGAATATATTATAGTCAGACACATTTCTTTATAAACAATCATATATATACCCGCTGATATATCTTCTTATAAATAAAAATAATAAATTTCAAACCAATTATTTTTTTCCATAGCAAAGAACAAATTTCATTTTATTATTATTTTAAACATTATTGATATTAAGATTTCACCATATTGTATGACACAAAACTTTACATCACTGCTACAACATCACCTATATACACGTGCACGCCTACACGCTTACACGCTGTTTTTGTTTTGCAGAGAAATAAACGACAAAATGTTCTACCCTTATTTTTCCCTATCCTATCCTATATAGTTTAGAGAAATTTTTCCGACACAAAATTCATATAGGAGTTGTTGAAACAGGCATGCTTGGTACACATGCATGTTTCAATAACTTATATACGTATATCTAGATAGCTTAGCTTAGGTTAGCTCATATAGGTCGCAATTTTTGCACAAACAGGCGACAGCCCAAACCGAGGTGTTCCGTGTATCCTTGAGTTGGTCGCCCAAACATCCCAAGTCGGTTGAGTACCTTTAGCGCTCGCCTCAATAGTTCGGTGAAGCTGTAAAGACCTTTCCAGGTCAACAGCGTATACATTTCGAAAAAAAGGCGTCGATAACATACGTTGCCACAATTATCGCTATCTTTATCGTGCAACCAGTGCTGCACTAAACTATACCTATATTCTATACACATATTATTTTTATAGTAATAAATCGATCTAAATATTGAGTTATATAACTGAATTAGTGTGAAAGATGAAATTTGTACTTATTTATATCTAAATATAGTAATAATAAAATTACTGCTATTCTAACAAGGGTTAAGATTAATTTTATTTTTATTTCCAAAAAATAGCATCAAACACATTATTGTCAATACCAAAAATGTCTTTCAATAATAATTCCATTTTAATAACATTTCAAAGGTTAGTGAAAAAAAAACATCCTAAAATTATTTAAAAATCAATATTTTTGTTTGTAAAGGTACGATATACATAAATAAACGCAACTCTTACCAGCAGCTAGGTAGCCCGTTGTTCGGATGAATATAATATATAAAACTGACTTGATTGATTCTTTCCGGTATGGCCTCTGCCTATGTAGGTAATTTCGCCAATATCAAGTGAGACAAATACACATTATAAATTTAATGCCAAATATTTAGTGTAACAACGTGGAATAATCTACAATAGAAACATATCAACATGGATAAATTACTAAAAGGTACTATGTTGTGAGTGGTACAAAGATTATTTATAAAAATATTTTATAAATATATTTAAAATACGTCTTCGAAATAGTTTATAACTCTTAAACAATAGTTTCAAGCAAGTGACAGTTGACAATTCGGCGCGATGTTTGACGCTTCGACACTGTGTTCATATATTTTTCTTTAATACAATCGAGTATAAAAAGGTTTTAACAAAGTTGAAGATAGTTATGAGAAAGTAAGTGGTAGAGATGTTTATTTAGTTTTATGTAGGTTACTTTTTATCTTAATTGATCCTGGTAGACGATTTTTTTTTTCGAAATGACTACGCTATTGACCGAGCAAGGTCTTAACAGCTTCACCGGACTACAAACAACGGAGTGGTATATGATGCAACGAACGGGTACTAGGCTTCTTTAAAAAATCACATGTAATCTGGTAATGTTTCAGTTAATCCGTGGATAGTTTGGATTCACAATTGGAAACGGTAGTTGTGGCTGCAATCAGGTATCAGTTTTATTCAATTTTTTCACATTTACAAATACAATTGAAACCAGTGATAACCAATTTGGTGCAGACGAAGTTGCACGGGTCAGCTAGTAAATAAATAAAAAAATACATACAGTAGTTGCTCACAGATACGATTTTTGACGTACACAATAAATAAACACAATTTACACAATAAATGCGGACCAAGAGTTTGCAGAATAGAAGAAAAACAAAGACATTTTATATCTTCAAAGATTTTACGAGATTTTGGATATGCAACTGTTTAATTTTTTTTAATTTTTAGAAACCTGTTAATCTTTTTTTATACTGTATGGGTTTTAGCGTTTAACCACAATTTCCTTTAATTTTATATGACGATATTGTCTAAATATATCGAGTCTTTAAAAATGCATGTTATGTACTATTATAGTGTAAATCTTGTGGGTGTTTCAAAATAAATAAGTAAGACGGAAAACGTGTTATCGTAGAGGGGACTAGCCCTTAAGTGCAGTTGCCGGAACATACCAACCGGTGCTTGGCATAGATTTTCAACATGAGGAAGATAGCCGGCCAAACGGACTTAGAAAAAAACCCTACCACCATGCTATGTTTTCATTACGTTGTTTTCCTTTACCGGAAGCTCTGCTCAGTTGCAAGGATACGAGACTCGGTTACAAGGGTAAAACCTAGGTTCGTCGATGCTGTGACCGAACACGCTATCAACTAAATCCTCATCGCTTAAAATTTAATATTGCTAAGTTTGCGATTACAATTCCTAAGTGTAATGAACGAATAAGATGAGATCGGTATATTTTTAAAAGGAACAGATTTACACAAACACTTTAGAGCATGGCTAATGAGAGGAAACATTAATTATAAAGTGGATCGTTAAAAAAAAGTAACAAATAATATTATTCATCGCCTTTTTTGGAACTGAAATTCTAACGTAAACGGCTTGGCAATATGTTGTTCAATTCGTAGTTCGTTCCGATATTGTTATTGTTCTCGTAAGGCAGGGTCACGAACACGAGCGTCTATTAGCGAGCTATTAGAGCGCGTCTGCACGCCTTCATCCAACTTTGATCAATTCCGACATTTCACGGAGATATATGGTTTCGATTTTTCTACAAATTTTACAATAAATTAACGATACTATGTGAAGTCTAATGAAATTGATCTATAGAATCTATCTATCTATATTAACCCTAAATAATATTGTAAATGCAAAATTGAGTTTGTTTATTTTTACGTTTTAAGGCCTTGACTACTGAACCAACTATTATGAAATTTTGCACTCCCGTTGTTATAAATATAGAAAGGAACACACAGTACCTTTCATCGTGAAAATTCTTTAATATATCAATATATATTTTTTTGTATCATAGGAGGCAAACAAACAGGTGGGTCACGTGATGTTAAGTGACCACCACCCTCTATAGACTCTAGCAACACAAGGGGTGTCGCAAGTGCGTTACCAACCTATATATAGGGGAGGGTAAGGGAAGGCAAAGGAGGAAAAGAGAAGAGAGGTGGGCGCTCTCACTGACCAAACAAAACACTACAATGCAAGCCCTGTTATTTCACGTCGGTTTTATGTGAGAGGGTGGTACTAGCCCAAAGAGATACTTGGTAGCTGGTTAAGGTTGTATTTTCAATGCGCATTTTGATTTATTAGGTTTAGAAACATTTTTTTTCAGTAACTTTTAAACGCAATTAAAAGCATGAATATATTATAGTCAGACACATTTCTTTATAAACAATCATATATATACCCGCTGATATATCTTCTTATAAATAAAAATAATAAATTTCAAACCAATTATTTTTTGTAAAAAGTAACCTGTTTTATTTTTGTTTCAAAATTTGCAAACAATCGACTATTATTATATCTATAAGGTATAGAGCTAGCTAGGTATTAGGGCTGGGGGGCGATGAACATGGGTATGTTCGTCGCCTGCAGAGTAAATTGCACAGGCACTTGTCGTTAAGGCGCATTGGGCCCATGCGACTGCCGCAGTTTGTCAGGGAGATCTAACACCCACTCCTTGAGGGGTCTAACATCTTGATTCCTCAGACCTCAGTCAGGTCCCTCACAAGAGGCCAACACCTGTCGGAGGAGCAGACGTAGTGTCGGTATGGCAGTCCCTGCTCCCCCGGTCAAAAGGTGTAAGCAGGCATCATGGGGGTTTTAGGCTATGCGAATCAGATATAACCCATCCTCAACTGTCCGGTGGGATGGGTATCTGTTATCTATGTAAAAAAAGGGCTAGGTATTATAAGGTACTAATCACGAATAGGACGTAATATAAAGTAGTGTCTTTCGGTATGTCTGTTCCGAATTATCGGATTTAACTCAAAAAGGGCTTGACCGATTTTTATAAAATTTGGTTCACAGGAATACTTTGTACTTAGTTCCGCAATTGCATTGTAATATGATATATAATAATCGTCACTAATATTCATAGCAGTCGCAATTATTTTATTGGTACAGGTTGTAATTAAATTTAATTCACAGGAAAAGGTTTGATTCGTCGTCCATTAAAACTACATTAATGCTTTTAGACATCATAAAGGATTCTTATATTTTAATAAAATGAAATAAGCATTCGAAAATAATTACCTCTTGTATAAAAATAAAGTTCTTTTGATCGTTTTCATTTCTGTATTACTGGCTTAGTGTCAGGATTATACCTTTTGTTTAATATTAGATATGATATTTGGTCATCTTGGTAGTCTACTTATATGTGTATTGATATTTTACATATTTATTTACCTACTAGCTGTTACCCGCGGCTTCGCACGCCCTTTTTTTAAATATATTAGATGTTTAAAATTGTGATCACACATCTAGTGTAAATTACAATAATACTCTTTCAAAAATAACTGTAAGTATCACACGCACATCTACTGTAACAGGTAACGTGTACATTATATATGTGTATACTAATAGTGAATCGAATGGAATGGGATTTATCATCAACCACATAACTGGAACTTTAAACTGTTATATATCACCCTCAGTGCTCACTTACACTATATAAGAAAGTAATGAAAATATTAAGCTAAACATTATCGAACATGTGTTAAACCTTTTATTATATAGATATAATATGTCCATAGTGTCGATATAATTAAGTTATTATTATACCTTGCTATAATTTAAATCAAATATAAACATACGACTTTCAATTACAACAGCGATGCCCTTAGTGTTGCAGTTGTTCATAGGCGATGGTAACCACTTACCATCAGGTGGCCGTCAGCCTGTTTGCTGCCTTTTGGCATAAATACATATACATATGTATATATTTATTCTTGGAGTCCAGTACAGCGCACGTCACACGAACGACGAATGCACGGATAACAGTTTATCACTACATAGTGTAAAACAAAGTCCTATTCCACGTCTGTCTATATGTATGTTCGCGATAAGATCAAAAACTACAGAACGCATCTTCATGTCGTTTTTACCAATATATAAAATGATTCTTGGGCAAGGTATTAGGTAGCAAGGTAGTAGTTTGTCTTATTATCAGGGCGGGCAACGTCTGCTGAACCCGCTAGCTTAAAATAAAACAGCCAATTAGTTACTTATTTGCCCGTAAAATTCCCGTTCAAATAGGTCTAGCCGTTTCGGAGATTACCCGGAACAAATAAAAAAAACACAACAGACATATCGATAGAATTAAAAAAAAATGTTGATATTTGTAGCATCTCATATATTTCTAATATAAAATACACTCACTTTACTTTTATTACACGTAATATATCACAAATCAAGAATTGGGAACAAAACTAAAGTAGAAATAAATTTTCTGAGGAGTTTTTGGCGGAATTTTAGTCTGTCATCTAGTGGATTTATATTCTATATATAATAATCTTGAGTGATTTGTCTCTATATTGTGTTAAATTTGTGACGTTTTATGTGATATGGTTCGTTTATTTTGCATAAGTGAAATGAAAGAAAAATAATACCACGAAGCATGAACTCTGTGTCTTGAAAATTAAGAATATAAAAATTTACGAAATATTATATAGAGTATTTGGCTCTTATACCTTAACATTATCTTGGACATAGAAGAAAAATACCTATATTGACAACTTCAGAATTGGCAGTATGGATTAATTCCTTCGACTATCTTATTGGACGAATATTATTACTACTAAACATTTTGAATAGCAACACAAAATAAACTTTAGAAATGTTTCCGATATAAACGTACCACGTATAATTAAAAATTGGAAACAAAAGTAACGTAGAATAAACCTTTTGAATAGGAACACAAAATAAACCATGAAAATATTTTCGATAGAATGTTATCGCGTTACCATGGCAACGCATATAATACTGACATTAACACGTAGCGGAAGCTTCCAAAGTAGCCCGATTTTGAGACATTCTTCATTAGTGCTCAGCTCCTTTTGGTTTTAACGTGATGATATGTAGCCTATAGCCATCCTCGATAAATGAGCTATCTAACACTAAAAGAAACTTTTAAATCGGATCTGTAGTTCTTGAGATCATAGCGTTCAACCAAACAAACAAACAAACAAACAAACAAACAAACTCTTCAGCTTTATATATTAGTATAGATGTATTGTGACACAAGAAGGAAAGAGAATGAAAGACGTTTTTTATTACGTAATATATATTATTGTTGTTATTGTTAAATCTTGCTGCCATTGTTTGTTGGAACTACTATCTAACATAATAGGTTATATACTAGAACGGATATTTCGTGAATACTAATCACTTACTCACATATACTCATTTTTATGTCGAATGATTGACGGTACAGAAGATGATGCGTTGAAAGCTCCATTTAGTTTTTCTTTATCAACAATCTAATTATGTATTTTAAATGAGACATAAGTAAGTAGTTTATAATTACTTATCTTTATGTTTTCCACGTATGATGACTTGTTTACAGGTTATATAAACATAAAGTAAGGGAAGTTAAAAAATAAACTACTCAAACCTGTTATGAACTCTCATCCGTACCTGTTTTTGCTACCTATTCACAAGTAAAAAAATGTTATAGTGTAATTAATGTGCCATCGACTCGTAATGAAGATGTAATTATATTATTAGATCTATCATATATTTAAGCTTAGTTAATTTAATTACCATCATCGTTGTTAGGAAAACTAAATGTTGACACCAAAAAGAACTAGTTGCTCTGTATCTATCTATCTAATACCTTTAAACGAGCAATTCTTGTATATTTTATATTTGTATATATTCAGGATCTCGGAAACGGCATTATCTATTACCTTGAAACTTAGTATGTAGGTAGTTTCGGGGACGATAAATCGATCTAGCTAGGTGTTATTCATAGATTTTTTTAACTAAGTTTCCAGGTAATGAAAAAATATAGTTAGAATATAAAGGTAAATTTCGCCGGCGCTGTCAAAACAAAAATAGCTCAGATGGTAATCGGTTGCTTCGAAAATCCGTGTAACCCCAGTTCGAAACCGAGTGACAGTAGAAGAGTTTTATAAATCTTTTTTTTTTTTTAATTCTTATGTATTTTTTAAATATTTTTATGAGGCAAACATTACAGTTTATTTTAATTTAAAAATGTTTTTTAAAGAACCGAGCTAGGCTCGGTCGCCCAGGTACTAGCTGTATATGAGATATTATAACGGTTTGCAATGGTTTTCGAATTTCTGTAATGAGTCGTAGTTGGGGCTTGGGGTGAAGGAAATCATTGTAGTGATTCTATAGTATGGTGGGGGAGCTTTTTTAAGTTTGTATGACTAACTGCAAATTTCAAGTTAAAAATATGTGACTAAGTATTTATACATGTGTTGCATCAGCTACACATAGCACAATCCTCGTCAAGCTTTTTGATCGTTCTGAATATACCCGTAAGTTCAAGTCTACGCATAATATGGTCGAAAATGTTAAAGAACCATCATAGGAATTTAAAATTGCCATTTGTTTATTGTTAACTTGTCTTTATAACCAACGTAATTATCATTCAATTGAATTAGAAATATAAAATGTAACAAGTAGGCTTAATTCTGTTGGTGCATGAGTTTGACCTTTATCATAAAGTATTTTCTTTGATTTTCAAATCATAATAATTCTACAGACAGTTCATTTCAATAATACCATGTCGACAAAGTTGAAATATATGTGTAAACGAAACTGTTACTTACATAGTGTTGCATTTATTTTATTATATAAAAAAACATTTCCTTATGTGTTTTATGTACATAAAAGCTATTTATTTTTAATATTGAAATTTCTGACATACAACTCCTCATCTTCATATTTCATGTTCTTTATTTTTTTGTAGATACATTGGTACATATGCTACATTTTACTATGCCATCCCATAAAAACTGTTCGCTTTTCCGGAATACAAACTCATAAAACTGAAATTTTTAAAATAAACTGCAGTAACATGTTAAAAGTGTCTGCGTCAACTCAAAAATGTTACAAATAAAAACATCGTAATTATGGATGCGTTCAAGTTGCTAATAGGAATTTGAAGTTGTGTTCACAATTACAGAAAAAGAAAACTGATTTGTAGGTTTTCCGTGTAATTTTTCCAATTTTTCTCTCCATAAAAACCTTCCTCAGAGTACAAGGAGTAAATCAAATACTACTAAAATTGTACCAACCGTCTTCGGGTTTTGCTCTTAGCAACATATTTTGGAAATCATTTTTTTTATAATAGATATTATAAATGCGAAAGTAACTGTTGCCCTTTAATTGTCTGTCGCGTTTTCACGACATAACTACTGAAACGATTTATATTAAATTTGGTACACAGATAGTCTAGAACCTGAGAAAGGGCATACTTTTTAATGTGAAAAAAGGTTTCTAAGGGGTTAAATGGGGGAATGAAAGTTATAGGGAAGTATCGTTATTATTGAGCTAAAATCTTGGAACTCATTTCATAGAATGTTGATTCGATATAAATAAATATGACATATGAATGTTAGTAAAAGTTTTACTCTCAAGTGTGTAATATAACAATACGAGATAGGCGATGAAAGTTTGTATGGGAATATGTAAGGTTGCGCTCCGATTTGAAAAATTATTTCGGTGTTAGATAGCTCATTTATCGAGTTAGGCTATAGGCGATATATATATATATATATATATATATATATATATCGTCACGTTAAGAGCGGAACACCAATGAATAATGTTTCAATATAAGTTTTTTAGTGCTTCCGCTGCGTGTTAGTTAGCCTAAAGTCATTATTCCACTTGGACAAAGTCGCTAGTAGAAGCTAGTAATATACGATTATGCAAAGGATGAACACTTTTTTTAAACCATAGGTAGATTCACTCTGTTCCTTTTTGTGAAATGCTTATTCATATAAATAAAACTGTCGTATTATCTGGTTACAGTTTTTTTTTTTACATTAAATTCCATTATATTTTACATTAATAAAATTATATATCTGTATTCTAAAAATGGCAATGTAGTATTTATTTCCATGAATAAACGATACTTTGATAAAAGACTGCAGTTTAGTCGGTACAGTATGAATTTAAATAAATGGCCTGTGAAATAGAAAATGAACTATTTAGTAAATATTTTTGTGTCATTACAGGCACACATCAAAAACAATACCTTGTGTTTGCAGTATATTTATTTCCTAATACATTCCACTACGATGTTGTAAAGTTGCTTATACGAATAAAAACTCGAAAAACCATTCTCCTGAATATTTAGAAACACGAGATTCCATTGTCAACGTTTACTTTCTTTTCCAAATGAAAGTGTCCTAGTTCCTATTAATGGTTAACTTAATACTCGATTGTAGTGATAAACAGTTTTGTTTTTAAATAAACTTAACAAAGACTTTTCAAGCATGTTCTCTCTAAACACTATATTCGAATTATTCTATCATAATTGGTCCACTGGTGAAGCACAAGGCACTTTTTCTTTGCGCTGCTGACTTGTTTTTTTTTTTTTATTATGCCATTACTCATTTGTATAGGTACTTAATCAGATTACATATTTCATTAGAACAAAGCTGACACGGCTATATTTCATTTATGTCGCGAGGCCGAACGCGAGATAAGATCTTTAACTGTTATTTAAATAAATAGAGTTTCGGAACAAGATATGAAAGATAATGATATTCATCGAGGTTTGTAGTACGCTCCTTATTATTACTATTGAATAATTCTGAAAGTTAGTTACTGACCATAAAGAATCCCAGTTAAAAATAAATTGTGTTATAGAAATCAAGAATAGTGAAATAACGTGCTTTTTTTTTTTAACGTTGGGAAATCCCTTATGGATACCCACCCTCCCTGGGGAGAGGGTGGGTTATGTCCGACTCGCACGGACTAAAACCCCACGGTGTACGTCTTCCGCTATTGTTGGGGCGGCACGAGATCTCTATAGACTTCATCGTGCCGCCCCAGCGGTGTGGCCCAGCGGCAGATGTGCCGCCGCCGGGCCTCGTCTTGTAAGGAGACAGCCGGGTACACACCGGCCGTCTCCTTCTCGTCTGCCGGACCTGTGCAATGGGGAGGTGGGGCCCCAGCCCCACCCGTCCCGAGGTCCGGCAACAGTGGCGGGAGGAGGCGGTCAAACTGCCTCCTCCTCCTGCCAGTCCTTCTTTAGCGGAGAGGGCCGCTTAGCGGATCGTTCTCGCGGGCCCTCTCCGCCGCCTCCTTCTGCGAGACGACTTCCAAGCAGAAGGAGGCAGCTGCGTTCCAAACATCCTCGCTACCTAGCATGGCCCCGACCACGCTCAGCAGCGAGAGATCCCCTCCTACCGCCGCAGCCAGAATGCGACGTTGCTCCTCCCACGCAGCACATTCAGAAAGTGTGTGCTGCGCGGTGTCCGGTTCAACGCCGCACTCATGGCATACGGCGGTCGACTCCCTGCGTGCTATCCGGTACAGGTACCAACCGAAGCACCCGTGCCCGGTCAGCACCTGCACCAGACGAAACGTCAGGGAGCCCCATCGTCTATTGCACCATTCCAGCAGGACCGGGCGGACGGCGTCGATGGTATAACGAGCCTATGTTCTAGTTAAATTTAGAAACATATGTCAATTATTTTCTTTGTTGCTTTTTTTCTCGATCTGACTACGCTATTGACCCAGCAAGGTTTTAGCAGCTTCACCGGACTACTAAGGCGAGCGCATAAGGCACTGCGCCTGCTTTGTTGCAATTTGCTTGTATAGATTTAATTTTAATTACAATCAGAGATAAACATTAGCGCCAGATAAATGGACTCGTAGAAAACAATATTTGAATTTTTACGACTTCTAAAATATCATGGAATAATGCCATCGATGTGAGATATTTAGAGGATTGTGTTATCATCATTATCAGCCTGTAAGAGACCCACTGCTGGGCCATAGGCCTCTTCCCGAAGGAAGGTATGGGTATAAACATCACGCCAGCCCACGACGTATTGACGATTTCAAACTCTTAGAAATCCACAGTTCTATGTTTTCCCACATACAGCAGTCCTATAAGAACATTTCTCAAGTTTAGGTTACCTCACGATGTTTTCTTTCACCGTCAGCCGATACGGTTACCAATTTAAATTAGTAAATGTACGCGACCTCTGAAAAATTCGTTGGTGCATGCCAGGATTCGAACCTGCAGACATCGGAATGATACTCCACCGGTTAATACACTAGACCACCACGACACCTACAATTGTTTTTTTTTTCTCGAACTGACTACGCTATTGACCTATTAAGGCCTTAACAGCTTCACTGGACATACGATTGTGTTGTGTTATATGTTCGTCTAACCATTATTTCGTTTCTCCTTATTGTGCCAGTTTCCCTACTTCAGCAACCCACTTGTAAGCGTAAACTGTCTTATTCAAAGTATGTCTGAACAGTTTTGAAAATGTTATTTTATTCAAAGATCTATATTACATTACACATGAGATTCGGAAAACAACTCAGTTATTAAAAAGAACCAGAAAACAAACTCGGTCTTGTTTATCTTGTGTTACCAATATACAAGTCATTGTTACAGTCATTTTTGCGAATATTATTTTTGGGGGCATCATTTCCTAACATCATTATCGTTTACATAATGATTCACCCTATAATACCCTGTTGGCATTAAAACCTGTTTGACACGATACTTTAAATCAGTAAATCGGTGATGTGTTTTGGGATCTCAGTATAGAATCTAACATACTATTATCTGAAAATTATTTATTGGTCGTAGTGAATCTAAAATATACGACGGCTAATTTCTGATGATTTCTAGATTTCACATCATCCCGATATCTTATAAAATCTAACTTTTAGAACTATAAATGAACATACATTAAAGTAATATAATGATTTATTTAGAGGGCGGATTTAAGGTACTCAACTCCTGAAACCAAATCTTTAGTTGTTCGCGAGGTTCCATGCACAAACTGTCCATTTTTGTATTATAAACATAGCGTCGAGCTCAGCGACTATTCCTCATAGTAGAATAACCTAAGACATTAGGCTATTGAAGTGAACGAATTCGATTATCCTAGCAGCCAAATATTTGTTAATTCGTAAGTCTTCACAAGGTGGTAGCTCCACCCTCTCACAGAAAACCGACGTGAAACAACAGTGTTTGCATTGTTGTGTTTCGTTCGCTCAGTGAGAGCGCCGGAGACCCATCTCCCCTCTCCTCTCCCTTCCCCTCTCTCTTTATCTCCCTTCCCCCAAACACAGGCTGGCAACGCACTTGCGACTCCTCTGGGGTTGCTAATGTCTATGGACGGCGGTGATCGCTTAACAACAGGTGGCATGTTCATTTGCCTCCTATATGATATAAAAAAAGTCTTGTAAGCTTCTAATGTAGCAAAGTCTTCCCGTTATTGTTATTTAGTATTAAAAAATTATGTAGTATTGATAATTAATCAGTTAAATGTATTAAAGTTGTACCTCGTTCGTACTATATATATATATATGTATATATATTGTTAAGCAGAGGGCTATAGAAGAACCGATTGGTCTCTCTGAATTGAATACTTTCAATCGGATTGTAGATCTGATCGAATATGATATGGATTCCATTCTATCTACCATTACTTATATATTATCTTGCGATTAAGAAATCATATTGTTATTTACATATGTCATATCACATAAGGCATTCAAAGTCTACCTCCATCTGTTTCTTTGCTTTCGTTTATTCATACGCACGTTGTTTCCTGGTGGCCTCTGACGACTCTCTACTATGAATATTTTATTTTATTGTAAACAACTTTACCATAGACAACAATGTTGCATTGAACATTTGAATTTTATAGTCCTATGAAATTACCGGCCGCTATTGTCGACCACATAACATAAAATTGCTGATATTACTACATCCGCCTGTCAATTTTATAAAGTGCTTATGTAAAATTTAGTCTGTTATTCTGATCTACACATTCCAGGATTAAAATTCTTACTTATAATATGTGTACTATACTGACATGCAAAAGCAACTTGAAGTTTTATATTTAGAATTCAATAAAAGAAGTATTAACTCCTGTATTGGTATATTTGATAGTAATTATTTTTTCAATATTCAGTTATCTGGATCTCGAAAGTGCACTGATAGAGACAGATTCTCCAGCGCGGAGCTACTAATGGTTGCGAAGGCACGTGCCTGTTTTGTCGCGTGCCGTCGCCAGTGAACGACGATCTAATCTCTGGCACGAATGTGCACGTAAGACCTGCCCCTTCACACGTGATTGTACTCTAACTAAAAGATTGCATCTTACTGATGTATGCCGTTTGTATTTCAAGAACAGGTCGATTTAACCCTGGATCTATTTTTGCAATGATTTTGCGGTTTGCTTTCCTTTGAAATTTCTAAAACACGTAAAATCATAATGCGCAAAGTCAGGTCATTGAAAAAATTAATTGTATAATATGTTCATATTTTACAAACTTTTAATTTAGGACACCGTATTCTTACATATTTTTGCTGTATTATATATTGCGGTATACTACTAAAATTAACTTAGCTATTTTTTTTTTATTTTCTCTCAATAAAACATTTACGATTACATCGTAATAAACTGTTTTAATTTTCAATTTTCAATTCTAATAGCGAATATTTTTACTCATTTACGTTCGTATAAAATTTAAGAATTGTGGGAATATAATATCTTGGCTTTCTAGACTTAAGAAAAATAAAATGTGCCTATATTTATATGAAATTATGAATACATGCATAATTTTATTTATTTTTGAACTATATCCCATTCAGTTTTTAGTTATATCACGTTTATATCGAAGTTATTACATTCGTTACATTTCTCACATAAGATACATGTATAAATGTTATTATCCCGCTTCCGAGAATATCAAATACAGTATATCTCTACTGTGATTTACAAGAAAGTTATTGGGTATAATGTTCTCATTGAGTTCTGAATACTATCTGGAGCATAGAAGTACAATTTTGAAAAGCATTTGAATTCATAAAGTAAGAAACTCTCAGAAATCATCTCACAAATTAGTCCAAGTTGTTCAAATAACTCTATTCGCAGCAAACTTTATTTCATTATTATTTTATGTATTCTGATAATAGACTTGGGTTTTACATTTTAATACAGTTGTCCGGTGAATCTGTTAAGGCCTTGGTAGGCCAATCAAGAGCGTAGTCAGTTCGATTTTTTTTAATACAACAGTCAGTATCTATCCATCTATCTACATATCCTATCTTATAGATTTCCTGAATTTTTAGATTCATCTAGCAAAAAAGTATAATTTTGGTTACAACCAGGTAAAAAAACGGCATAACTTTTATTTAAAAATTTATTTGTAAGTAATGTCCTACTGACAATTTGGACGGAACATATAAATTATTTCATTATTATAAGATTGTACATATAATATTTTCGAGGCACTAATATCATCATAAACTATTTTTATTGTATACAATATAATAGCATGTTTGCAAGAATGTTACGCTTCTTTAGGTAGGAATTTGTTTATATAATGATTCTATCATATAATTGTTATTCGGCCATAAATTAAATAAAAGAGAAACTAAACTAAATTAAATAAATTACGATGTCGGGACGGCCGTCGATCCATCGTTTCGTGACTTAGGTCGCACGTTCGGCTATCTACTTAAAAGGTACTGAATTGTTATTTTTTACCTACATCTATTAGGCTTAGTCTAGTTAAAAAAATATGGTACAATACTAAACGGATTTCCTCCTACGGATATCCGAGCGTAAATCAGACGAATGAACGACGTGATCATGGCAACGACTCACGGCCGCTGTCCCGTCAACGACGCCTGAGATGGGGACAAGCGAGCGTTCTCTTACACAAGCAAACATACTAACGGGCACAATAAACTCCAATTTACATTCTTCCACTTTCAGCTACGCTCTTGAGGTCGTCCCCATCTCCGTGTCGTGTACTTTCGCAACCACCTTATTATTATGTAGCAAATGGCGCGAAAATTCGATAATGTCATAAAATAAATAACCGCTGTCGCTCGTTATCCTGCGCTCTAAGAATAATCTCTAAACTATGCCATGAGACATACTATTTGAGCCAGAACGCGACGGGGGTTTTATCCTAAATATGCTACTATTGCGATCACTGATCACGTCGACATAAGCACAGATTCATTTAGAAGTGCCTCTGGTGCGCACGAGAAAAGCTGGCGTCGTAGACTTTGCACAAAGCGGAAGGAGCGTTTGGTCCTGGTAGGAGTTCAGCGGCCTTGGCTGCTGCACGTCGTCGTTGCCAACTGCAGGTCCAAGCTGCGAGCACAACTAGTTGAGCTGCTAAGAAAGCGGCTGCCGCAAGCATTGCGCCTGCCGCGTTGACGCAAGTCATGTCACTTTCCCTGACTAATACGGAATCCTCAGTAATGTTCTTGGAACGCTGTTTGTCGAAGCCGAATTTGTCTGTGATTTGAATGGTCTGCACGAGAAGCATGTCGTCTGTAGGTGCGGCAGGTGTCGAACGTCTCTTCCTGCGTCCGTAAGACATGACGGATCGAAGTTCGTTCGGACCGCCGTCACACTGCACTGGTTCGCATGTAGGCATGCAAGGGGTCACCAACGCTCGGAATTGGACAACTTCAGATGACGGAAATTTGAAAGCGTCGAAGTGAGATAACAGTGTCTGAAAAAAAAGATTGTATCAAGACATGTATAATAATGCTTATTGACTTACTTCTATGCCGTATGCATTTATTTACGTTTAGTACATTAAATGTCTATGTTCATTATGTATACTTAATTTAAGAAATGGTCTTACCTTTCCACTGTTGGTTGATTTGAATAAAGGTCCCATAATAAAATGTTCCGTCGGGCAACCGTCGCTATCGATGAGTGTAATTTCGCTGGAATCAACACCGTCCATAGCAACGAGCTCACGTACGAAGATTTCAAATGGCGAGTTCGGATCCATAATTTCAAACCGTAGCGCCTGAAGCACGAAAATAAATTTATAAGAATCTATAAATTGGGGTTTTCTACAATACAACAAAATTATGAAAATGTTTATTACCAGTGGATCACCAACTTCGGCAGAGGCAATAGTGTCGTCACCGCTCCTGTCTGTAATTCTCATGGCAACGTTTGGAGAATCAACAATAACTTCCTCAGAAAGACCAGTCTGGATGTCTCCGTGAATGCCAAGGTCAACTTCATTGGCAACAGTCTTGTTAGTTAAATCGTATTGGCAGGTTACCGCGAGACCCAAGTCAGAGGATGTAACAATTGTGTCATGATGTTGAATAACGACATCGTTTAAATATCTGTAAATTAATGTTATTTTGAATTTTCAAGACCTAGCTTATTCTTATACAAGTATAAATATAGTATATAAATAATAATTTCTTGAGCATGTATAGGAGGATACTAAACTATCGGATCTAAATAGATTAAAAATCTTTAGGGAACTTTCCAAAGACATGAAGTTCGTCAATTAATTATATCTTTTAATTTATTTCTGAACGCTGTTAAATACCAAGTAAGGTAATAAGACCTCTTTGGTAAATCGGACCTAAACAAAGGAAATTACTCGCTCTTAAATTAAAAACACTGCAGTTTGGTAAAATATTGCCTAAATATATTCATACCTTCCAAGACCGTTTTGTTTAACGTTGCATTCTATGTTGTTGTATCCCATATGTAGTTCAAACTCAAGGCTCGACTTAACGTCGACGACACATGAGTTAGGACTGCCTTTAGCGTAAATTTTGCCATCGAATAATTTAGAAGTTTGAATACGGGCAACCATGTCACCCGCTCGGCAATCAATGGATACGTTGTAGCACGAAGATAGCTCGTAGGTAGCTGCTTCTGGTACTTCCAAGTAAGGATCCTATAAAGATTTTATTTTATTAGCAAGATTTTAAATTATATTGGTTGCGTATATATGTTATACCAGTAATACCTGTATGTCAGCGAGTGTGGCACGCGAGTGGTGAGAAAGTCTGCAAACGTGGTCACCGGTATCACCGTGGTCATATGAATGGCAACGGAAAGGTGAGTTAAGACATAACTCTCTGCATTCTTCCACAGTCTGTACATCTTGATAGACAGAATCAACAGTCTTCAGAATACGGCCACCCATCTTTTTAAACTCGCACAGTTTCGTCGGTTCCTCGACGCAGTTATTCTCCAAGTAGTCGGTGTCTGTGAGTAGAATTATTTTTAGAGTAAATGGGAATTATAAATTTAAATAGAAGGATAAATAACAAAAGGTTTAATTGTGTCTACCTTCGTTCGCTTGGAAAGAGTTAGTTCCCGCCAAAGTAATACGATCCATGTTGGAGAGCACGCACTCGCCAGTTTTATTGTTGTAGTTCGCCGATCTGCAAGAATGTATGCGCTGTTTAACAGAAGCTTTAATTTTGTTGTTTAGCTTGTGTGAACTTTCTCAAGGTGTTAAATGAACATTACACTCAATAACGGCATTTGCTACTTCAACAGTATTTCCATCGCGTTTGACATACGTATTAAAAATATATATGTATTCATAGCAACATAAAACCGTAATCACGAAGGAAATACGATTATTGATAAAACGCAATTTCTATGTAAGTTACTATAGATTAATATATACAAGAAACGTGTACATCGGGTTCTATGCAGGATGCTAATAATTATTCATTTCCTTATGTAGACATACACATGAACACGCAAATTACCAATAAATTAATATTTATAATATAAAATATTTATGTATGAATGATTCAGAGGAAACATGAGGTTAAGATAAATGTACTAAAAATGACACTTCTTCGCTATTCATGTACAGTTACACCGAAAGACTACACAAAAAATTACGAATTAAACCTGACGATCGGATAATAATGTGATACGTGTACTTGGAACGGATGTATGTACGATGAATGTATGATTAATAAATATAAAAGGATATGCGTAGAAATTTTAGATAACCGAAAATAATTAATATAAGTTTTTTAATAAATTAAAATAAGTAATGGAATTCGTTGCTAACGCATGGAAATGTTAATTACGAGAAGAATACATTAGAAGCTCAAGGATGTATATAATTTAACGCTCCATTCTTTCTGATTGATCCAGTAAGCATAATGCATTATGATAAACATCACTCCTACGACCTACATATCTTAACTATAAGTAGATATATTTTAAAATGAACCAAGTCTAAACTTTAGTTGTTTGTAAGATCTTTAGTTCTATTTTTTTATATTTTAATATTTTATGTACAGTGAACTAAGTCCAAATTTACAATTCATAAAATGTTTAGTTTTTTTATGCTTTTCAAATTTTATGTGTATAAGATTTGAAGAATTAAAAAAAAATATTATCTCATGAACCGCTAAATTTAAACTTTGTTTATCATTAAATGTAACAAGTCATATAAAACTGGTGATTAAGTCTAATAACACTGTTGCGTATTTCATGCAAAGAAATACTTTTCCTAGGTATAATATCCACACCTTTAACTTCCTAATCAAATTTGTTAAGTATCAATCATTTCATATTAATCTTATGTAATGGTTTTTTCAGAAGTAAAATATACAATAGAGTAACCATTTTTATGTTTTAAATTGGTCTTAAATTAAATTTATAAATTATAAAAAGAAATTGAAATACTTTTCAAATAATATATTGTCATATTTTATCTATATAACTCGTAATAGTTAGTATACACCCCTTTAACAAAGTATTATCAAATAACAGTCCAAACTTATAATTTCAAAAATTTTACACTGCTTTCTTATCCAATACCCAATAACATTATCTTTGTTCATCTAGTTCAATATTTTCTCATGATGCACCATTGATCCCGATCGGATAACCCCCACGCTAACCTGTGGGAACACATTTCTACAAAGGATTCCGTGCTTTGTTTCACTTGTTAGAATAATATTTTGCTTTCATATTTTACGTTTCGATATAACTTCATAATTGCTCATTTATATTTTGTTCATTATAACTAATAACAAGTAAGATGAAAAGAGATAATTTATGTGTTTGGATGTAGACTGTAGATTGTTTAACATAAGATATTCTTTACTATTTTATAATTACTTATTTCTATATTTTGATTATCGCGTACGAAGTCTTCGGCAGTTGATATTTAAAAATAAATCGAAAGTTCGTAATGGACTAAAATTTTTCCTATTTTCAAAATTAATCTCTTATTCAAATATTTCATATACAAAATTCATCATCTCTATTGCACGTACCAGTTATTAGGTCTGTAGCTGATGATAATAATAGACTAAACATTTGTAAAATTAAATTAATATCTATTTATAGTGATAATTATTTATTAAAGTTATACTTCTTTTGGCGCGTTAGGGAAAAATGATGAGAGTAAATTCTAACGATGCGCGCGTGCACCGTCACGACAAACCGACACCCCGAAGTTATTACGATGCGCGCGCACACTGTCATGAAAAACCGATACCCTGAAATTAGCTATAGTCAACATTTTGTTTTTTTTTGTATTTGTTATTTGTATTTCTTTGTATTAAAACTTTCAATGTATTAAATAATGTATTCTATTGTTAGTGTCGTTTTTTCTACAAACGTAGAATAAGGCAAAAGATAAAATTTTTCAAAAGATTTTTAATCGTTAAGCCAAAAAAATATAACTTCTAACGTGTACATAAGTACACACACTTTTTTTATCGATGGTGGTCTTTATAAAAGAATGAGCTATTTTATCGGTCAGTAATTTTTATTGCCATCAATTTAAGCATTCCATTTTAAATATAAGACCGTGACCAACCGTTCGCAATTTTATTCGTTCTATATATCGTCCTTTCATGTTTATACCAAGTTAATGTGATATTAATGTTCTACCACTTGCTATATTCATTTGTAAACGTTTTACATTCGACTCATCGGTCACGTCTTTTGCGGTGACTTGTTATAAATCAACGAGGCTACTATATTAATATTAATAACGTCTATCATTTTACCCCAAGTTATTATGTTGATGCTCTTTGTTGCCTTAAGTTTGTATGTGATATTAAAAGAGCTTTTTGTTTCATACGACACAAAATATACATTACTAGGTTTTACTACTTCATTAGTTTTAATGTAGATTTTATACATCCCTCGGGAGCTGTATTTTTTTTTCTGGATGAAACTCTGTCCTTTTCTGCACAGTTGACAAAATGTATCCAAAATGTCATGTAGATTGGTAGAATAATTAAGACTCACGCGTAAAAGAAAAATCAAACAAACTGACATTCGAATTTACAATATCTGTAAGGACTAAGTACCTATTAAAATGTATAAAACATTTAAAATCGTTTTTGTAGTAAGATTTTTAACTAGAGGGATCGAACTGCTACCTTATTTAGTTCTATCTAATGTCGGTTACATTTACTTAATAGCAGGCTACTTACAAAGTATTAGGAAAGATATTATTATTATTAATAAAAAGAAGTAATACTGTTTAAGCGCTTCTGTAAATGGTATATCTATGGAATTTTGCTGTCTGATTGTCAAGAATAAGATAAATGCGAATATCCCGAAGGACGCCGCAGTATTCGTTTGTCGTGATTAAAACTATTATTTCAGAATTAACACATTTTATGAATCGGTATTAAAAGTTTAAGCAATCATATTTTAGCAATTTAGTATATCCATTGCAGAAGTATATTTTAATAGCAGACAGGCTAATGAAATTATCATGATTGTTGTTATATAAGTCAAACATAACGAAATTATATTAATGATTTTAGTAACATAAAAGCTACAATAAGAATTATGTAACTATAGCTTGCTTAGAAAGAATTAAAAATAATTGAATAGGGACGAACTTTCTTGACAACAGTAGCGCCGCATGCACATATACGCATTTAGAACAGAATTAAGTCCGAGATAACGCGACGACAATTTATTTACAAACAATGTAAGCTGACCCAAACACATCAATAGAGACGCGAATCGAATGTGATCGTCAAACACCGTACAGTATTTATGTTAATGATATCAAAATTCCGTATAAGGAAATAAACACAATAGGACAGTCGTGTCTCGCCGCATTAGACGCCTAGGACATATGCTGTGCAGTTGCTATCTACTTTGTATATAATGCTCGTTTGTAGGATTTAGAAACGGAACGACTATCAGGAAGAAGGCTGTGACTTATTCAGTGAACAGACCGGCTAAGTTCTACTACTACCATCTATGGTAACTTGGTGAGCCTGATTGACTTTGTTATCGGGTTTATCTTGTATCAATTAGCTCACCTACGTACTTGTTTAATGAAGGTTTACAATGAGGATTTAATTGAACATATTTGATTATGTTCACGTTATCTCACTTCCTTGTTAAATTGTATAGGTGGAATATATCCAACTACAATATATAATATTCTAAGAAGTCTTAAATCTATTCTCCATTAATGTCTCGTTAGGATCATTGTTAAATATACTACAGTAAAGGTCTCTGCATAAATTATAACATGTCAATTAACAACGATGTCCTGCTTATTGTCCAAGATTATGAATAGATATATTAACAGTACATTTTACTGTCTATATAATATAAATATTGTAATTATATCCATTAACAAAGTCCCATTAAAATTCAATAGGTAGATCTATTTTAATTACAAATATCTGCAGGAGGACTGTTTTATTTCAAAATTTCTCTTTGTTATTTTAATTGCATAACAATTAGATAAGAATGTGGATCGTTAATTAGTAGACTATAGTGCGTTCCATTCATGGATAAATTCCTTTTCAAGGGAATATTTTAAAACGCATACAATGTTTGTTAGGATTAATCTTTAAATAATTACGCTACTTAGTTTTGTGTATAATATATTTGATGAATAATTCTATGAACAATAACTTCAATAGATAGGATATTGTTACGTATAATAAAAGTAACTACGCAATATATTTCTAAGTATGACTTAATTTGCAAATCCTTTTTAAATCCATCTATATAAAGTTGATAGCTTTCTAAGATTGTTTCAATTCGAGCGGTTATTTAAATTGAGATAACATAATTTTCTACGCAGATTGAGGTTATAAGGAAATGGAATACAATCCAAACTCAGAATACGAAGGAACCATAGCGAATAAGACCAAGGGCTTTTAATATCCGTATAATGTTACAGTATCCGATACCTATTGTACCTTAGTAGAATGCTATTTTAAATGACTAGGTAGTCTCGACTAGGTCTTCGAGGGCAATAGTGCTTGCGGGTCATTCATGTCTCACTCCGCCCATAGTACTAATGCTCTATTTTATGCGCGTCTTTACTGCCAACATTAGAGCTTATTGTAACAGTACACGTCATGTCGTGTTGAAACTTCCTTATTCGAATCCTTATTAATTCTATCTCTAACCTGGTCGCTAATCTAAAGCGAGAAAAGGATTAAACACTATCTGTGCAGTTATATGTTCAGCTATTACGATTAATAATTTATTCATTATTTTCAAAGTATTTCATCTAACCGTATTAACTAAAGTCGTAAAATCGTTTGTTCCCTTTTATGTATATTCGGGGCAAAAATTTAATTCTGACATTCGATTTTACAACTCTCAAAAATCCTATATTTTATCATCAAAATTCAAATTATGTGCACCTTAAAACTGTTTCAATACAGTGCCATTATGCAGTTTCTTTAATAAAATAATGAGCAGTATTTATGAATTGTTTTCAACTTGTAAATTTTTCATAAGTAACTGTTGATGATTTTCGGCAGTTGTACTTAAAACACTACAGGTTTTTGGTTTACGTATTAATCCTAACAAACATCGTTCAATCCTAACAAACATTGTATGCGTTTTTAAATAATTGCTTGAAAATGAATTTATCCATAAATTGAACGCACTTATAGTCTACTAATTAACGATCCACATTCTTATCTAATTGTTATGCAATTAAAATAACAGAGAAATTTTGAAATAAAACAGTCCTGCAGATATTTGTAATTAAAATAGTTGTATTGAATTTTCATAGGACTTTGTTTATGGAAATAATTACAATATTGATATTATATTGACAGTAAAATGTACTGTTAATATATCTATTCATAATCTTGGACAATAAGCTGGACATCGTTGTTAATTGACATGTTATAATTTATGCAGAGACCTTTACTGTACATACATTTAACAATGATCCTAACCAGACGTTAATGGAAAATATAAGATTTAAGACTTAGGATATTATATATTTTAGATGGATATATTCCACCGACACAATTCAACAAGAAAGCAACATTATTGTCTTTGGTGATTTTCCCAATTAGCAAAAAGTGTTAAAAATTGATAAAATATTTCTATAACAAAAAATACATCATGTAGTTAAATTAACATAAACAATAAACATTATAACGATCCAAATGCTTGATGTTATCTATGTTGATACTAACCTGCAAACAAACTCGTTCTCGCCGAGGCAAAGGTCAAGACACATCTGCCTGGAGCCGACGGTATGCGACTTCTTGCCATGTCCTTTGAGATGGTAACCTCGCACGCGGTCGAAGCACCAGGCGCGTTCACACGGCCTTACACCCAAACACGACTTCTGAGCGTAAATCGTGAACACCGGAAATTGTGACTTGGTCAGTGCACCTGCAATTATGTGTACCATTATTTATCAAAATCGATCGCCAACCCTACTATTAACAGACACGAACCAAAATGCAACGTTTAATGAAAACATTATTGGTCGTATACCGTTAGTTGTTTTATAAGCTACTTCGGGGCGGTAAATATTAGAAGTTGTAAAACGTTGATCCCAAAAGTACAGTTATTATGAAAATGATTTATGTATAATTTTTATAGGATGTTTATCATTAAGGAAATTGGAATACTTTTCATTTGACTATGAAAGTAATGGCTAGTCATTTCCGTTCTCTCGTTCGGATGATGCTCGATATTATTTATTACTTCGTGTATAAGTAATACTTGTACTTATTATTTTTAGAATGAGAATAATTGTTTTCGATTTGACGATGTATTAAAAAAAATTACACATGTATGTTAATTCTAATATAACATCACATTTTCTGAATTGATAATGATTTGTACAAGAACGACGTACTCATATCATTGGGGATATGTACCTGACATTTGATAGACGGCAGTAAATAAAGAGCAATCTAATAAAGTAGCCATTCTTAAATTACATGTTAACTGACTCTGCACATCATATTTTTCTTACCTAGTCGAAATCATTTATAATTCAGTCAAAAATAACTGCAACATCAGACAATGAATTAATTCCCATACACCATGTCACATTTTTCGGTACAGTAGTACAAATTAGATATATTTTGTCGATTCTATTAGTAAATTCGTGACGATATGTTGTTGTTGGTTGAATAGTATTTTATACTGAGACACAGCGTCGACCGACGTATTCGAATCATAGGATTGGGGAGGATATATTTACCAAAAATTAATATGTTAAAATATTTTTAATACGAATTAGTAGAACAAGTTAAATAAGTTGAACTCGCGTGCATTGGCAATGACTACAAGCGTCCAAACAAAGTATTAGAACGTCATGAGAAAGTATATTATTTAAAGAAATCGGACTCACCATATAACTAAATATCAATTCTTAATTAGGACAAATTATTGATTCATTGAATATTTTTCGAGTAGATGGAGGAATGTAAAAACTTAAGGATTAGAATATCACAGTTTCTCGGTACATTTCGAACTAAATCTATATGGAAAAAACAAAGTGCATTTTCGGACAACGAGAACGAATTAATGTTAAACTTTAACTTTCTCTTTGCCACTTAACATTTACGTTAAATCACAATTTCTAAATCTAGTCCATTACTTATATTGCCGTAGTGATTTTGTAAAAGCGATATATATATATATATATGTATATATATATAAAGAAAACGATGTAATATGTCTAGCATTTATACAAAATACTTGCAATTATACACGCATTTGCATATTAAAAATGTATCTATCCCGAAAGACGCAGCAGACGCGTGCGTCGACGTCTGCATTCATGCGTAGTTTAATTGTAGTATAATCGAATCCAATTTTGTGTATTTTGTAAATGTAAAACTAGATTTGAGTGAAGATGATAGTGAAGGTAGATCATCATCCAGGTATCCATAAGGGATTTCCCCACGTTATAAAAAAAAATTGAATACCTATCTACATACAGCTCGGTCATTTGCGCATCATGGCATTGCATGAGGTTCTCAACCGTGACTTCTATATGATTCAAAGGTATATACAAAATTGGATCAAATCCTAGCATAATAGAATAAATACTTTTAGTTTTGTTTGGTTTAAATTTGAGTTTGATGCCATCCTAACTAATGTTAAGAAATGGGAAAGTGTGATTTTATTTGTTTACACTTTCACGCCTGAACTGTTTCTATGAAATTTGCATAAACGTTGTCAAAGGTACAGGAAAGGATACATCCATTTTTTCATGCAGATCAAGCGGTGTTGAGTAGGCTGTATCTACATTAACGCCAGCAAAACTGCGGTCAAAAGCTAGTTCACAATATTATAAAACTAATGACGTTTTGATTGTATTGTTAGTCAGTATTTTATGATATCTCAGTTCCTTATTGTTGAAGACATTGATGTAAATCGCAAATCATACTGCTCTGACTATTTATCGACACCGTTAACACATCGTCACGTTTTATTTATTATATAGCTGATTCTTTATTTAACTTTTTACAACTTTATCGTGCTTTTGCCAGTTATAAGAAATAAATATTGTCTGATCGCTTTTTTCGTTATTAAATTTTCTTGGTAGTATAAAGAAAGTCAGTCTGGTAACGTTTATTCATCTTTGGTTTTATATTTGGCATTATGGTGAATGAATATCTATGATTTATTCACAGCCGATAACTTTAAAATGAACGCTGAGAATATATTTTACTTTAGCTCAGTCAAATCATCATAGACACCTATCAACGAATTCGAGGTCAAGCGGTGAACTAGAAAATCGCGCTAAAATATACATTGATTACAATTTCCTTTTTGCACGGTGAGAGTGTTTTTTTTTAACTATTACTTTGTAATCATTAATAAACATGCCATATTGATATTTAAATTATAATGATCAAGCAAAAAAGACATCTACGCCATAGTCATGACTCGGTCGAGAGAGAAGAGCCGACATTTATGTCGGACAAACGAGTGTATTGGCACACCTGCTATGTTCCGGTTATATTACACGCGAACAAGTATAATATGCATGTGCCGTTATTGTTGTTTTTTAGCTTCACTATGAGTCATATTTTAACAGTTTTATTAGTGTTTTCGTAACACTGGCACTGTTTACCCTCCGATTGTTTTAAAGTCTTAGAATTTATTTGATGTAAAGTTTCACAGTCTGTTCTTTTGTGTTATTATATTCTGAAGGCTTAACAAATAACCAACTGAATTATTTTATCTTACTGCAAAATTCTAAAGTAAACATTTAATATAGAATTGCAATAAAATTGAAGTAATGTTTTAAATAAAATACTGCATTTATTATAATGGTCACATTAAATATATACTCTTATACGAAAGAAAGTAAAGTTATATTTACCAGGCAGCTGGTCAGCATCAGAGCTGAACAGCACGCAGAGGCCGGTTTCGTAATTAACAGCTCTGCAGGTATCGTTGGCTTGGCACTGCTCCAGGCAATCAGTTAACATCAGAGTACCGGGGATATCATCCAGAACATGAGACGGTGCGGAGAATACGTACCTGTACAAACACGGTAATTACAACTCGGTAAAAGTGATTTAACTCACGAAAGTCTTACAAAGAGGACCACTTCAATTAATAGGTTTATTACTGCTAACCGTTTAATAGTATTGTTAAGATGTTCCGTGAGTTAAGGTGAATCATGATAAAGTAACGTTCCATCCACTAGTGGTAATTAAATTACTTTATTTGGAATTGATTTTATACTGGCTTTTATCCAAGCACTATTAATTTATATCTTACCCTGTGACAAGTTCGAATCCAATCATTTCTGGGTCACATTCTTCAAGTGAATTCGCTGGGGCCGATGGAGCGGAAGCGCCACTGGGAGCAGACGGTGGTACACCTTCAGACGCAGTCTCCGGAACGGGTGAAGGTTGAGGTTCTTCTTCGGGTTGTGCTGGTGGTTCAGGCTCTTCGGCCTCGGTCTCTGCAGGCGGTGGCGCTCCAGGATTTTGATAATCCTGCGGAGCAGCTACGACAACCGGTTCTGCAGAAGCCGTTTCAACAGCAAGATTGTCTTGAGGTGGAGCATCAGCGGCTGATCGCAATGTTCCCTCAAATTTCTTCGCAGCTTCGGCCGCACACGCCACTAACACTATACTTAATAAAAGCCGCATTGTATTGTCTGCGAGAGGCCGTGGCAATATTCTTTATCTGTAACAAAAGAAAAGTGTTTCTTAAAAACCTTTATGGCAATTTAAAAGCACTTAATTGCATGGGAAGCTTTAGAACTATTTTATCGTATGTATATAAAGCCATTCGACTATGCACGCGAATGTTCTTTATAAAGGCAGCAGCATCGTTAAATGTTGTGGCTACATGGAGAAAATTTTACCGCAAGTAGCAATGAGATGTTTACTTACGATATGTTCATAATAACTATTATTAGTATTACCTCAACAAAGAGTAGATCTCTTTACACAATGGAGTACTCATGATTTATTTTACTGCTTTTTATTATTTTTTATTTCATAAAAATCTGTTCATCTACTAAGTTAATTTTGGTCCATTGAAACGGTTTATTATAACTTTGAATATTTTAACAGAGCTCACTAGCGATAATATGGAAAGTACATACAATAAATAGTGTGGTTTATTATCAAGTATATAAAAGGAATTCAATGTCAACCATGAATATGTTATAACAAATAAAAAAATATGCAGATAATAATATTAAAACGTAATTTTGTAACACTTAGCCTCAATACTCTGTACATTACTAAATTGTGATTTATTATTAATCACTGTCTGAAAATACTCGTGTGAAAATATAAGGTAAAACAATTATGACTGTTGTTTAAGGGCATTAGCATATTATTGCCCGCTAATCACTATTAACTAGTAGCTGTACTTCAATATACAACACATCATTTACAATATAACCCCATATTAGCTATGCTATTGCGTAATTATAGGCTTGTATAGATTAAAATCGCTGTTATATAACTCGTGTGAAAATGGTTATTGCTGGATAGACGTTTGATATTTTTCGTGTTTTTCGAGATTAAATAGCCTTTCAAGGAAAATCATAGTAAGCTACCAAAACATAACTAAACGCGCTTGACAACAGATTTTTACTTAAGAGTGGTAGCCACCCAGGTGTATTTAGAAAAAGCATTACTAATTACTGTTACTATTAAGTATTATTATACTGATGTATACAACATAATTATAATGATTATTAATAAGTGTATCCTGGACAGTTTTGTACTATTCTATAGAAGGAACAACAAAGACATATTCATATAATACGTTTGTTTTTGATGAAAATTAGGTTTCATATATTACTTGTAACTAACTATTATTGCTCCTTTTCATGTGTATCTATTTTTTTTTATTGAAGCACGACATAGTGACTACACTATGCCTGATGTTAAGCATAGTACAATCCAAAAACATCGGCAACCACCGCGAGACATTATCCATCGCCGGTCGGCGCTGTTATGCCGGCTTTATTTAACGAAAGTCACCCGGTACTGGATATGCACAGGCTGATCCCGAAACGTGACGCGCAGAAGCAAGTCACTATGACGGGCTTTTTCACCATATACATGGTGGTTGCGACCCAGTCAGGCTGTAAAACCCTACCACCCCGCTTTCGCCATTGCCTCGTTCGTTATTCAGCAGGGTGCACCACGTGCAGGTGAGGTTGGCTTGGGTGTCTCAAGTCTTAAGATGTTACTCGACACCCCTTACACCCCTAAATTATTACGATTAATGTACAATGAAGTTACAGTCTGTTATTATTTTGAGTGTTAAATTATCTCTGTCATCATAATATATTGCCTCTTACAATACCGCTGTTAGTGTTTAAAGAAGTTATCAAATAATATTGAAATACAATTTGCGCGATTTTTTTTCTTTTTATATTCATACTAGCGGGCCCGGCGGACGCTATCCTGCTCTGATAATTAAAAAACCTTGACAAACTATATACCTAAACCTTCCTCATGAATCACTATATCGACTGGAGAAAACTACATGCATAACCGTTCAGTAGTTTTTTCAGTTTATCGCGAACAGACAGACAAACGTGGCAGAGGACATTGCTTTATAGTACGTAATGATAATTAAAACAATAATCCCAAATCGCATAACGTCACGCTCACGTTGTACGCACAATGTTGGCGTAACGGTTCCGCGTCTCCTCAATTTTCGCCCAATTCGTAGTCAACGGTACAGCGAATTCCTATTTTATTTTTACAAAATCTATCACCGGCACCCGAAGTGAAATAACAAATTACAGGTATATTATAAACGAAAAGATATTCTATCAGCCCGTATTGTTAGGTTTTTTTGTCTCGTTTTAACTTAACGATATCTTCATATTGTGAATTTGATTAAACGCTTCAGTATTTGAAAGTTCTAATCTTTAAAATAGCTATTCAGAAACTTATTACCGTTTTTATAAATGCAGGTTTTATGTATTCTGTTAAATATCAACTAGAGGAAAGGTATTTTTTTAGTTCGTATATAAAGAATGGTTTGATAAATTGAAACGCCTTTTTAAAGCAGTGTTTGTCGTAATGGCATGTCTTTATTGTATATCTCTATAAAAAAACTCATTTGAGTGGCTTTGATCTTCATTGTAATTTTCAATAGATATCACAAATTAAGATAACTTTTTTTTTCATAGGAGGCAAACAAAAGAGGTGGGTCACCTCTTGTTAAATTATCTCGTCCGTTCATAGACACTAGCAACACCAGGGGAGTAGCAAATGAGTTGTCAACCTGTGTATGGAGGTAGGGGGAGAGGGAAGGGGAGTTAGGCCTCCAGCGCTCTCACTGACCGGACGAAACGCAACAATGCAAGCACTGTTACTTCACGTCGGTTTTCTGAGAGAGGGTGGTACTACCCTGGGCGTGCCGACCCATTTATGTTGAAACCAGTAATAGCTTCAATCCACCTATCTTGTAAATATAACAAAGAATTTTAAATTTTTCGATTCGAGTTTATGCAAATCTTAAGCATTGTAAACGTTACAGTCATCACGTATGTAAAAGCAATTTAAAACTCATGTCAATAAACGAATACACGAATATTGTGGGAACTGAAGATAACCAAAACCAGTTACATAAAATCGATACGATCTGTTGAAAACGGTTTACGACACAAACACACAGATTGCATATATTTTTAATGTCGAGATTAAAATTTACATCCATTACAGCGTGAATAATTATTTATGTTTATTACATGGTTGCCATCAAATCAAATTGTGTATAGGCGTAGCGCATGGCTGAATGAGACAGCCGAAGGAAGTGTAATTAATTTGATGCGTCGTGTCCAATATCGCTCACAGCGATTTAGTACTTTCATCTACACGTCAATCTTAAAATTAAAATTTTCTCTTTAGCTATTTTTATAGATTTACATGAATCATCTGTTTTATTAACTAATATATTTTGTTTTTACATTTATATTTAATAAACCATAAACCAATAGAAGATTTCAATCTCAGTTAAGCTTGCCTAGAGTTATAACTTAAATAATTAATGTAGGACTATGAAAATAAGAAAATAATCTATACTAATATTATAAAGAGGTAAAGTTTGTAAGTTTGTCACGTTGTGAGCTTGTGACGTTGTAGGGGCAATCTCAGGAACTACTCAATATGAGTAGAAAATATTATATATTATAATCTGAAAATATTTTTATTATTTATAAATATATTTTTGTTATATAGCTCACTTATCCAGAATGGTTGTAGGGTATATATTATAACGCTAAGACCAATAGGAGCGGAGCACCAATGAAAATTGTATCAAAATCGGGATTGTTTTCCCCTTGAAAGCTTCCGTTACCTGTTAGTGTTAGCCCAAAGTAGTAGCTATTACTACGCGGACGAAGGCGCGGGTAGGAGCTACTTTATAATATAGATATTAGATATAATTCATCAGGCCATAGATCTCAACCACGGTTCGCAAAATTCTAAGTATTTGGTTTATTTTATAATTTGTAGCACTTGAAGTAAATTCCACTTTATTCGGAAATGAAACTAATCAAAATAATTATTACAAGTAAAATGAATCAATAATTATTGATTTTACAAGCGAAATATTCTTCATTCAATTCATGCTAATTTGTACTCTATATTTATAATAATAACAGCTTTCAAAAGTCTCTTTAGAGTAAATTCGCGAAATTTTACTGAATTGTAAAGTACCGTTTGGCAACCTCTCACTCATTTGTGTTCACCGGCCTGTCAAACTAACTTTTTTTTATCTTTTTTAACGTATAAGTAAATAGTTATATGTATTATAATATCTTATGATTCCGGTGTTTAAAGTGTACACATTTATTTTTAGGGTCAACAAAATTTTTACTGATATGTAGGCAAACGTTTGCTCACTACATCACCTGATTTCAAATAACAGAGTAGTCGAAGAAGATAACATTGTAAATCTAGAAAGCTGTCTCTCAAGAACAGCTACGGGACGACAACGATTACGAGACAACTTGTAGCCAGTTAGATAAACGATAGAACATGTTCTACCGTCATGTTATGGATTCATCAGGTTCTTTTACCTCACTAAAAACGTGTTTTGAAGAGTAATGTATAGAGACAATAAAAATAAGTTACATTTTCATTTACAAAGTAGCTAAAATACATACGTGTTTCATAAAGATCAATTAATAAAATTACAGCACTCGTCAATCTTTTTGGCCGCTCTGAATATACAAGTAAGTTAATGCCTACGCACAATATCGCCAAAAGATGAATATAAAATAGAGTTAAAGTATGATTGTTGAAATTTCAATTGACATTTATATAACCCTAAGTTGTTTCGTCATTGTATTTTTTTTCTATCATATAGGAGGCAAACGAACAGGTAGGTCACCTGATGTTAAGCGATCACTGCCGTCCATAGAGACACTAGCAACACCAGGAGAGTCGCGAGTGCGTTGCCAGCCTGTGTTTTAGGAGAATGGGGGGGAATGGATGGGGAGAGAAAAGAAGGGAGGTGCGAGGAGGGGAGATGAGTCGCCGGCGCTCTCACTGACCGAACGAAAAGCAACAATGCAAGCACTATTACTTCACGTCGATTTTCTATAAGAGGGTGGCACTGCCCCGGACGAGCCGATCCATCCATGCTGAAACCAGCTAGCGTGGCTCTACCACCTATTAAAAATAATATAATACGTTTTATATCTAAATTTGTTGTGTTTGCAACTATATTCAGAGCGGTCAAGAAATATGGCGCGGCTGTACCATCTTTATCGAGCTCATAGAGTTTTCATTCTAATCGCATCCCCGTGGTATATCGTTTACAAATCTCTTATGTTAACCTCAAAACAATCAACCTCGTAAAAGGAAACTGGTATCGACGAGATAAATTCTCATTGTGGTCAACATTGACAGCATGAATGCACGACCGATTTTAGTTTGCCCCAAGCACCGATCAGATGAGGTCAGCGCATTCAATGAGCCGGATGACTCCAACCTGCAATTTAAGTTTCACCGTACCTGTACTGGTTGGCCCACTATGAGTCTCGTCTTCGTTTTCTTGTAGACATCGATGGCGATAGACCCCTATCACATGTGAGATCTTACCATACCCGTTGTAGGTTAAACATACTTTCACTAATACATGTTATTTTGTAATTATATAGGTTTTAAATAACGCTATAATTGATATTCCCTACTGAACACAAATAACAATTAGTTATCTCAAAGTGTCATAAACTCACGTGACATAAATAGTCGATATCTCAATAAAGAAAATGCTATTCATCTCTACCTATTGTAAAACAAAGTCGTCTGCTACATCTCTTTGTCAGTTTGTCTGTTCACGATAAACTAAATAATAACGGATTTTCATAACTTATATTTAAGAATTGTTCGTATTATTTCATTCAGAGTAAGTAGTTTATGTTGAATTTTCAAGGAAAAATATATTTTCATTACAACATTTATTTATGAACAATGTTACCCGTTTACTTCCTCTTTCCAACACATGTGCCCCGCGCCATTTTCCGCGTTTCTCCACGGTAAGAAAACACACCGATGACCGCGTAGTGCTTACAAAAATCATAGTCTCTTCCATATCACTTTAATAACTGAAATGCAGATTTGTTGATATTTTTTTAGGATTAAACGTCTAAGAAGTAAAACTAAAAAAGAATAATCGAAATGTATCCAGTACTTCTTACAAGAATGATGCACGCACGACAAGAGATCTCTATCATTTTTTTATGTAAGATGGATAGATATAAATATGCAGATATCTTAATTTACTCTTTACTAAAGTTGTGATTTTATAAATAATGACAATAATTCCAATGACTTCGTTCTATTATTCCGATACCTGCATCTTCAACCGAGTGCCACAAGTTTATGACAAAGTTTTTATTTCAAGATTTTCATTTAGTAAACTTTAAAATGTAATCTAGGTTGATAATTAATTTGATATATATTTATGTACACTGCAGTAAATTATTAATATTTACGACATTCGATTTAAAATAATACTCCGAGCACTCTTTATATCACTTCGTTCAAAACAAAGTTGTTTATATAAAAAACAAATTGTAATACAATGTAATCTTCACACGGCCATTAAATATAGATTCGTTGAATTTTATGTTCCAATAAAACTTTATATGAGAAAGTCTGATAATTTTGTTTCATATAAGAGTTATTAACTTTACAGAGTTAAATTGTATCATACTTAGAACGAGTTCTCAAGTGTTTTAAAAGCAAGCACTAGTTAAATACTTATGGCATGTAGTCTTACGCTACGAAACAAATTAATCAACCCGTCAAAGCACAATAGGATAGTTATATGACTCAATATCGTTATCAGCAAATTATTATGCGTATCTAAATTCCACCATAAGTGTCACCAGTGGAAAGCGAATTTAAATTGAATGAGATTGTAATTTGCTGTCACTCCAATAGGCTATAGTACCTTATTTAAAGCTTAAGAGAACGATGGGGGCGCTACGTCCTTATAAGGTTTATGTCGTTTCTAGGCGTCAACTATTTTCATTGTTCTGTGCGACTTTCCACATAAATAACCTTTTACGTACACGAAATCCCATCGACATGTCCATTCGCTTACCACTTTATTGTCTTCGGACTTGTTATACAAAAAATAAATGGCGTTCACCTAAAACACTTTAAAATAATGTTTTATATTAAAGATGATTGCATTTTTTGCGAGCAACAGCGCCAGATTGTCGGGGACTAGTATAAAAATTAAAATAAAAATTGCAAATTGAGTTGCTTTCAGTAACAATGAAGGCGTTACTTTTTATTTTTAAAATTGTTAAATTAGAATAGATAAAAACCAATCTGTGATATGAAAAAAATCATGAAAATCGCTACAAATGATAGCGTAGAAATAGGGTATTTTCGCCGAACTTGAAATTTGAAAAAAGGAAATGTATCAGGCATTATGTGCGGAAATTCAAAATAAAAATATTTTATTCAATTTAGGCCCTGAAAAGATGTTTATGACCCTCAAAAATGCTACCAGTTTAGAATATAGTGCAATCACCGAGAAGGACCAGCAAAAAACTCGGGCTAGTTTGTCTTTTCATTGTATGTATTGTTGTATGTATAGTATTGTATTTACGATCTTTTTTAACGAAGGGTATCGTTTCCAGACAACTATCGTACAGGTAATGATTCACTTTGTATAGCATTTTAATTTCAAATCTTGGTCAACACAGTGCTTGAACTTACTATCCAATACGTACGTGCTACTAGTAATAAAATTTCCAGATAATAATCCACATAGACTTCATTTTTCAAACCGATTAAGCCAAGGTAAATAAATGTATACGTACCAGAGCAATGTATATTACATTTAATCGATTAACTGTACAGCCATAAACATATAGAAACTTCTAATAGTTAGAGATTACTCTATTTCTCGCGCCTAGCAATTGATCGATAACCGTTTATTCAAGCAAACTTTTACAGTAGATTTCTAAACAGTAACACTTTCATACATCCGATGGAGATTTTACATATATTATTTTATCAACTATTCCTTATGTTTCGGTATCAATCATTTTACGGTTAAGGAGGAGCTGCCATAGTTCAATTTCGTATTGCGAAGTGCAGAAAGACAAAATGTATGTATAGTATGTGTTTCACAACACACATACATATAACAACACATACAACAACGTACAACAACAACACATAAAATAAAATATTCAATGTCAATGTAAAAAACCTTTTAGTCTACAGTCAAACAATCACTCTGATTAGGAGTAAGATTATCACTAAAAAGTACAAAATGTACCTATTTGTATTTTTTTAAATATTTCTAAAATTGATGCATAGTGACATATATGTACATGCTCGCAACTGACGTAATTGAACAAAATAAAAAAATATTATAGTGGTACAGTCCTTATCGATATTTTTGGTCACTCTAAATATAGCTGTAAGTTCGGTCTTACGCGTAATATACATGCTTAATACAAAGTGAAGTTAAAATATTATTATAGGAACTTAAAATTAACGTTAAATTTGTGTTCTACGCAACTATATTCAGAGCGGTCAAAAACTTTATCAAGGACTGTACATTCGTTGACAAAAGAGGTGTTATTGAGCTTGAAGCTTTAAAAAATTAATTACTTTCGAATTTCGACCACTAAACCAGTACTAGTTTTAATAATGATGTCTTGTAGTAGTAAGATATATGAATACATACTGACTTATATTTATATTCAGTTCTTATATATATGAACTGAACGTCACCATATCAAGGATTTCATCTCGCACATAGTTGTAAATAGGATCGCGATGATATAAGTTACAAACAGAAAGTATTTAAAATCCAATTTCATATATAACCTTCCTGTACCCGTGCATTGATCTGATGGACCGATCTGTGTTATATACAGGTTTTTTTTTTTTTTTTTTTACTTTATTTTTGGCAATCAATCTTTCCGATTATTACTGCCATTGTCACGTAGTCAATAATATCACAAACTTCGTGCGATCATTCCAATATTAAGCATCGTGTGAAACCATATTCTAACAAGATGGTGGATCCCGTGCTAGAACCTTCCAGGGAGTTTTTGTGGCATCTTAGAATTTCTTGCTCCGTGTTATTATTTTCCATTCACTTCACTAATGCATATTAAACTAACTATATTACGTAAAACACCACCAACTTTACACAATATATAGTCAAATAACACAAGATTATGAATAAAATATAAAATCCACTACATGACAGACTAAAATCCCGCCTAAAACTCAATATACAGGTTATATAATGTATGCATGACGATCATGCTATACTCATTTCAAGTAGGCCATGAAACATACAGATACTAAAAAGCGCAAACCTCCAGCCTTTTGTGTTTAAAAAAGCCGATACAAACCTATGTCGTCGGTCTCGCAGAAAGGTTAAGTGTGCACTGTTCAAAAGATAATATGTATGTGAATCACCTCATGAATATTATTATATCATCATCGCATTAGAATAACGTTACCGAGATCCGCACAACATCGCATGGCTGACTTCGTAAAACATACATAATTGGCTCATTACTTACTGAACAAACTTTGCAAGTGAGTTGGATAATACATGTTTGTAGGTCTTCTTAGAAATGTGATTATGATAATGTCTTAATTGAGTTGTTTTTGTGTACCGGTACATTAAAAAAGCAACTGTTGAACTGTGTAACCCCACTTGTAGCTCTCGGATATCTCCGTTCGCTTGGTCAGTAGGTTAAAGTAGCAGATGCGCGCCTTTATGCGAACTACAAGTAAGAAGAGAATATTGATTTTATTAAAACAGAACAACCTTTTTGTGTTTTCTTAGTAATACTTAGTTCAAAATCTTATAATAATTTGTTTGCTGTTAAAATATCCTCAAAGATTTTTGTCAATCAATACTAATATTATAAACAGGTAAAGTTTGTGACGTAGAGGTAATCTCAGAAACTACTTGTCCGATATGAGAAATTATTTTAATGTTATATAGCTCATTTATCAAGGATTGTTATAGGCTTATATATCATCATGCTAAGACCAATAAGAGCTGAGCAACAATAAAGAATGTTTAAAAATTGGGGATATTTCCTCTTGAGAGCTTCTACTGTGTGTTAGCGTTAGCCCAAAGTATATATTCCACACGAACGAAGTCGCGGGCAGATTATTATTTAAATAAACTTAATAATTAAAAACATATATTGCTAATTTAAATGTAAATAACAGTGCGTTATTATTTCAAACAAATAATCAAATTACGACATATTTGTTTACTGAAAACGGAACGAATTTGACAGTCATAAAATTGTAAGACATTGTAGGTACACAGCGCAAATTTATTAATAGTAAATCTCAATCATTTCCTATATTCGATCTCTTAAAAAAAGAAGTAGTCAGTATGGAAGAAACAATCGTTTTTATGTTAATGATCTGGACATCATCTCAATATACCATATATGCTTGTAGAATTTATTTGTTAATAAAACAACATGGTTATTATATACTTATAAAAAATATGAATTATAGTAATTACATTCTACTTGGTATAATGTGGAAGGCGTTATAATGGTTATTGCTGAAAGACAGTTGCGTTGCGGTCACACCTGATATGTTATCGAAGAACGACATAGTAATTTCAACGTATAATATTTCTTCCCAATTATCTTTTGCGGTATCCCGTGTAATTATATTACTTTTTGTAATGATTAGTTTCGTCCGACGAGTTTATCAATCACAAACCTTTTACCTTTTTTGTCATTAATTTTATAACATAATCGAAGTAACTTTTTACGATAATTTATTTCATGTCGTTACACTTTTTTTTATTAAATTTAAAGGCATTCTATCTGTATCATTATAAATTTTTATTAGAAATGTAATCGTCTCGTAAATTCCGTAACTAGAGACTACTCTCAAAACAGATATTTCAAGCGTGTATAGCTGTTAATTTTTTTACTCCCAGTTTTTGTAGTATAATTTCATTTGATTCGTTGTCGATGTTTTTCCTTCGGTATATAATAACTTATTCTTGTTATAAATGAAGTTAACTTTTAATTGCAACGTAAATGTAAAGTTTATGAGGTATAGTAATAACTATTTCGATATTAGTTAGCGGTTATTTCTTATAACCTATTATAGAGGTACTTATATAATGTTTAGTATATAGTTATCTATCGCCATTAGTCTATTTTATTAGTGTTATAAAAAGGAGAGATCATCACCTTTCTCTAACATTATAAACCTCCTTTAACGTCTATCACATAATCTATCTAATACCTTTAAACGAGAAATTCTTGTATATTTTTATATATCTAGGATCTCTGAGACGGCGTTATCTATTTCCGTGAAACTTAGTATGTAGGTAGCTTCGGGAACGATAAATCGATCTAGCTAGATTTTATTCATAGAAAACATTTTTAACTGAGTTTTCAGGCAGTAAAAATTTATAGAGCTAGAATATAAAAGTACATTTCGTCGCCGCTGTTATAACAAAAATAGCTCAGATGGAAATCGGCTGCTTTGAAAATCCGTCTAACCCCAGTTCGAATCCGAGTGAAAGGAAAAGAGATATCTTTTTAATATTTTTTCAATGAAAAATGCTAATTGAATAAGGCAAACAGAACAGTTTATTTTGATTTAAAAACGTTTTAAAGAACCTCTAGCTAGGCTCGGTTGTCCAGGTACATTTGACATACAAAAATACTGAATAACTATGTAACTTTAATTATAAACAGTAAGATTTGTTTATTTATGCTTTAAATATTGTGTGCATAGATTATCTTCTATTCACCAAAGTATATGGGTATTTGCCATTCCGTATCACACACTCTACAAAGATAAATGTTAGTATAATTCCCCGTGGACCTGTAGCCCTTGTACTCAATTTATTTCTTCTACTTACAAACCGATTCATCTGTTTGATACCATCTATTTGTGCCATTAAAAGTTACTTTACGATCTGTGTAGTCTAGATAGGGTGCGTAAATTGCGCCTAATACTAGTTTGTATTCTGTCACACCCGTGGAGTCTATAGATTCATTGACACTTGTTCCGTATCTAGCAACCGGTTAAAACTTATAATTGACTAAATATTTATTCTAGAAGCTGTATTGAAACGATAAATATAGAATTTTGTTGACAAAACAAAACTGAAAACTTAAACATAATAATAAACACATACGGTGTTATTACAAAACAGTTAAATACGTATTGAATACATGCTTTAAGAAAGCTTGGGTACTTAAGTATTAAATGCACCGCACTCTTCGAACGTTCGCTATCTTGCTCTGTTGTCTCGTTTCGGTTAGGTTAAATTTGCGAAAAAGGATAACGCGAACTTGCCTCGGACGAACGCGGTGCATTTAATACGAAAGTACCCAGACCTTTTTAAAGCAAGAATCCAATACTTATTTAAATTTTTTGTAATAACACCGATACAGTTTGACATAAACAGCACATTTGTATTATTTAGTGATTTTCATCGAACCTTATAGCTTTATGCATTTACTGTGAACAAATAAATATAACTATTGTTCGATATAAAAGGTGTATCAAGATATAATTACCTTAATAATGTAACACCATATATAGAAATTAGATCGAAGACATATATTATTCAGAAAGCAATTAAGAAATATGTATTTTATTATAGGTAAGACGTTTATTATGAGAATATTTTATACTGTTGATTGCTTATTTTAATACGGCTGACAGGAACACCAGCGTCGGCAGAACTCAGACTATAAACTAGTTGAATTAGCTTTTAACGCAAAATGGAATAAAACAACGAATGATTATACCCTGAAGGTATCTTAGATGCAGCGTTTTATATACAATTTTAGCACTTTCTTACGTGCCGGTTTCTTTTGCTTCGAAGTTATATATAATTGAAGTTAATAAAAAAACGCTACAGGTATTTATAAAATACTACGTCTTAATTACGTAAAATAAATTAATTTTTATATTTTTATGTCTTAAACTATTTGTTTCATGTGATTGTTGAATAATTATATAAGAATATGTAAACTAAAGTGTTACAATTAGTACCAAACAGGTACCAAGTACGTCATAATGGACCTAAAAATTACTACAGTTAAATTGATAGTCATTGTTTTTGTTTTAAATTCTATACTACTAAATCAACGTATACATAGCTGTTTAGGAATGTAAAGTATGTGATAAAAAATGAACCGTCTAAACATAAATACACTCGAGGAATAAATCATGTCACGCTAATTTAATTGTGTGATGCGGAAGACGCTTGTTGGCATATCAATTGAGGCCTATTTTCACGAACTACACCAACACGTACATAATATATAAGCTGTTACAATTGCTCCGTAAAGCGTCACGCTTACTACTCAATCGTATATTTATTGCTCCTAATAGTTTTATATGGGCATATTATCATCCATAAAATTATTCACGTCTAACGCTGCTAACTGCGGTTACGTAACATTTTTCTTGTAGTGTTTTTATTCCGTTTTGTGTTTATACCTATACATTATTAAGTTCATTCAATTTAATATTCTCTCACTCTTGGGATCCTATGTCTCCAAACTGTCAGGACAGAGGGCAGACACTATGTTTCTCCATCTCCATCTGTTGATGGGTTGACGCTTCAATAAATAATTTATAAACATTTTAGTGAGAGTTTTTGGCGGGATCTTAGTCTATCATGTAGTGGATTTTATATTTTATTCATAATCTTATGTTATTGGACTCTATATTTTGTATAATTGATTGCCAAAAATAAAGTAAAAAAAATAGTATTTTAAATGCGACAATGATATTGTTTGTTTGTTTACGCTTTCACTATTCAGTCTATCCTAATGCAATTTTTCTTACACGTTGTCAATGGTAAGAAGAAGGAAATAAGGTAATTTCCATTCAGAATAAAAATACCGTTCCTCAGAGAGAGGGTTAATATGCGAAGCTGCTGACAGAAATTTGTATAAAATAAATTCGCACGTTTATTTGTAAAATACTGTTTTTAATATAAATAGATAATGAAATAAGATTTATACATATTTGATCGCGTATTCTGACCCATTGCGTAATTGTCTTTAACTCTTTTGTTTGTTTTATAAGTGTTTATGAATGTTGCTCTTTTTTCGTTTTTTTTTTATGTCACAGTAGTTAAAGTAGGTACATGTATTGCTCGTAAATTTGAATTACAAAAAATAACCATATAGGTTATATTGTTTTCTTAGTCTCGGGTCTCTATATCCATTAAATACTAATGCCCCGTTTCTGAGATACTAGGTTAAGTTACCAATAGTTATTGTCTCAACAAAATTTTCCATAACATAAACTGTCAAATGGCCCGTTGGGTTTTACTGTCATTTATCATATGACTGTGTGTTCAGAAACGCAATTTGACAAGTTATCGAACCGATAACGCTATTGAACAGACAAAGTACCTCAGAAACCGGGCATGAATGATCTAAAGAATAATTGTTATAATAAAAAAAAAATTGTTTTCTACTCATACTATTTTTTCAACGCTGCAATTCTGAAATATTTTATTCTTATATTCATTTTTGTATGTAAAATCACTATTACGTAAAATATACGATCCGCTTGTTGGGCGTCATTGTGGCGCTGGTCGTGCGGTAACGGCATCATCAATCATCTGTAATTTGATTTCTATGCTCAATTATTACTCTAGCGGAGGTCGAGACGGTGTAAACCCCGCTTCCACGTACTCATGCACATCATCCCTACATCGCCGACATAAAGCAAATATTCAACGCGCACACTATACATAGAAATGGATTCTTACAGCGTAGAGAAATGTACCGAGCCTTATACGGACCTCCGTAGCGATAAGCGAATACTGTTGAATTAATATTCTACGTCTGCAACATTTAATTTCGTTTGTATGCTATGTGATAGTAGATATTAATAGTTTTGATTTATAGAACTCATTCATAAAATTAAAGAAAATGACAATTCACTGTTAAATAATGTTATAGACAATTATGTCTGTTTATTTGTCGTATCAGACCAAATTTTGACAATATTCCATCATGAAATAGCAATATTATAATATAAATAATACAAACCAACTTACATTTCGTTAATAAACACATCGTATATTATATTAAGCGCTTAACACTGTCTTTCGCATAACTTACACGTGGCTGAGGTTGTAAGGGAAGGTTAACCACGGAAATGTTTGTTATTGTCCCAAATACAAACTACTCTATACGTATACTAATATATTTCTATTAATAAAGTTAATCTTCCTCTTTATATGCATTATTAATTTTCTTCTCAGGAGCATATCATTAATCACATTTTGTATTAGAAACGTATTTAAGAATTGACGTGATGATATCGTTAAACTAACACCTTGCCCTATTTAAATCGAAGAATTCATTAAAGAAAAAAAAATTTACTAATTGAATTGTGATATTGATTGTTTTATTGTCGTCTGGTTAGTTTCAAATTGAAAATCTATAGTCAACCACCTATAAATTTCTTATGATAGTGGCACTTGGTGAACAAGAATTTAGCGTGCTATTATTACCTTTGGCCCCGTCAGGATTTAATAGGTGTAATAGGTGGTGAAATTTTGGTCAAATGCTAAACTTATAAAAAATATTAAAGCTCGAATTGAACCTAGTTTTTTCCGCGCATTTTTTTTCTAATTTAATTTATATATGCGTAACATTTTACACAATAACCTCCAAAATGAATGTGTCGTGAAGACAGAAATACAACTTAACAAAAAGATAATAATAACACAAAACACCTGTTAAAGAAATAGTTTTTGGGTTAAATCATTTAATACAAATATAAAGAGAGACAGACAAAAAATAATAACGTTACATACAATTTAGGTATCCTATTTGCCAACGAGAAAAAAAAGAAGTGTAAAACATATTAAATGGAAGAAAATAGACATTTCTAATTCATATAAATGTATATAATGGGAAATGATTATTGTTATAACTGTCAAATGGAAAGTTTAGCAATCTAGGTAAAATCAGTTTGCTGAATTTTTTTCTTGTGAAAGGAATTGATTATACGAGCTTACATTTCGAACTGTGTAGAGAATAGAATGATAGATGCTATACTCCACTTGTTATTTTTTACCTCAAGCTTTACTTGTCAATCTTATTATAAAGTTTTATTATATTGATATTTCATTACAAATAAATATTCGAAAGTTATTTCAATCTCCAAGAAAATACTTGATGATCGTCAAATGTTATTTATTTATTATACTTAAAACATGATATTTATAATTTCAAGTCAAGAAGTTAAAATTATTTTTGACGATAAACTGCTCGCGATTTAACAAAAGAAGCTATTGTCCGATTTATCTGAATAATATAAAACCGTGACGCAGACCGTAGACGTGATAATACAAGTAGCGCATAAGTGTGGCGGCTGCGCACGCGCATCGATCACGACTGCTGCCGCATCGCTGCTCGTACCGCCTCAGGTGACATTTCCTACGCTGAAGCTTAGCGATGCTTACCGACTTTGTAAATAAAATACTACGTATTGTGCTTTCATTAAATAAACCTTCCATTTGTCGTGTAAACATTATAATATAGCCGTTATTTTAACCGTGTCAAATGGCGCTGTGTAGCGAAACCGATAACCACGAAAAATAACACAGTATTTAAACTGCTATTTTTCTTATTTCGAAATTTACCACATGAAAGAGCTTATAATCTTATTCTGAATGTACTTAATCTTTTAAGCTATTGCGTAGCTTCTATCGTGGGCCTTGAGCATGGAGACCAAATCCAAAAATTCCGTAAAGAAAAAACCTAACATCCCCCACTCTGCCTACCATGTAGCTCGGCCGAGCGTTCGCTTAACGTATATATGGTACGACTGTACAAAACTCGCACGGATCGAGACTTTTTTTTTTCGAAATGACTACGCTATTGACCCAGTAAGGTCTTAACAGCTTCACCGGACTACTAAGGCGAGCGCTTAAGGTACTCAGCCGATTTTATTTTGGCACCAGCTCAAGGGTGCAATGCACACCTTGGCTTGGCTGTTGCCTGTTGCATGCAAAATCGCGACCTATCTTAGCTAACCTAGCTAACTATTCATATATGTATGAGTTGTTGAAACGTATATGTGTTCCAAACATATACGCCTCAACAACTCCTCCATATATTTATTATCAGAAAATTGAGAGTTTTTCAGTTCGATAAGGGAAAAAAAAAGTAAACCCTTCCACTTTCATGTGTAAGCGTGTAGGCGTGCACGTGTGTGGGGGTGATCCTGTAGTGTTGTAGCAGTGATGTATATTTGTGTGTCACCGTATCGCGCAAGCAACGCACTCAAGGGCTCCCTACCGAGGGATCGAACCTAGGCTTAAGCCGCTGCTGTGGGAGGCCTAATCGGGTGCGGATCGAGACGAGCTGCTCCGAAATCGGACGAATACGTAATCAGCTGTTTGTGAGAAAGTATACTGGTGTATAGGTATTTATCATCTATGTACAACAGTGAATATCTGTACTCGTATAATTTGTGTACAAAGTGTTTTCCTGAATAACCTACATGTATTGTAAGATAATAAAAATATTTTGAACAATATTAACTTCTCATTTATTTAATAAAAGAAAAAAAATTGTTTTATTATCGGTCACCACGCTCAAAAAGTGTAACTTGAATTAATATCAAAGAAAAAAAAACAGGAAAAAAATACTACATAATAAAATAAATAAATAGTTATAATTGCATAAGTTAATAAAAAATGCTATGCAATAGCTTTACCGCGGCAGTCTCCGAGTGCCACACGTTTTTTTTTTTTTTATATCATGTAGAAGGCAAACGAACTTGCGGGTCACCTGTTGTTAAGCGATCATCGCCGTCCATAAACACTAGCAACCCCAGACGAGTCGCAAGTGCGTTACCAGCCTGTGTTTGGGGGAATGGAGAGTAAGGGAGAGGAGAAGGGAGGGGAGGGGAGATGAGTCTCCGGCGTTCTCACTAACCGAACGAAACGTAACAATGCAAGCACTATTACTTCACGTCGGTTTTCTGTGAGAGGGTGGTGCTACCCCAGACAAGCCGACCCATTCATGTTGAAACCAATAATAGCTTCAGCGTGGCTCTATCATTTGATATTCGAAGGATTTTAATATTGTTATCACTAATACATATAATTAACCCCTCGTTTGATTTTTGAATTCCCAGATTTCAAAACGGTGGAAAATGTTCTTAAATATCTAGCCATTTTTTTAAATTATAATTTACTAGTGGGCGCCCAGTGGTCTACACTCGACCATAGTTAATTGATTTTTTAAAGTTTGAACTTTATTAGAGTTCTTTTGTCAAAGGATATACTTCTATAATCAAAGGTTTTCATCATGGTTACTTAGTTATTTGCCATTTGCCATGACCTTTAATTATATAAACATTAAAAAAAATTGTATATGAATATTAAAATTAATTATAAATTTGAAACAAAAACCACGTGGTATACAGCTCTCAAATTCTAAGTAAACATAACTTTCCGAAAATAAAGAAATTTATAGCAACTCATGACATAATTTTCAATTAATTTTACACGACACCATTGGTGGGTGGTATTTCTGGGTGATATTGAATTAAATGTAGTCTGTTCATTGTGAGAAATAGTGATTTGCCCAGTATCATCGTTTGGAAAAGTAATGGATGCACAATACAATGCTACCATTAGCTTTTGAAAATAAATTCTTTTTTGTTGATACATGAGGTTGAATTGCAACATTGTAACCGCGGAGGTCTAAGTCATGGATTACTTTTATGAACCAAATTCTTATTTTGATAATACAAAGTATTATTTGGCTCATTTTTTTATTAACATTACAATAATAGTTATATTTTATAATATAATTGTTGAATGTAGTATGAAAAATGGTAATTAGAACGTAAGAGTTAAAAAATACATATAGTCGAGCATAGCAACCTCCTTCTTTGACAACCTTTTTTGAAATTCGTATTTATTGACAGCTGTCAAAATGTCTTTTTTATTTACATGTGTGTATATGTTGTGTAAAATTTAAGTAGTAGTGTGAGTAGTGCATATTTTAATTAATTTAATGTACTTCTGATGCATTTTATATAAAATAAACAGCTTTCTGCACTTCTCCGTAACATAAACTCTAATTATGCCAAATTTCAAGTTCACCCGTTGACGGGAAGTAGGTTAAAAAGAGATACAAAAAATTTGCTTCACGTATTAATATATATAATATTAATATTAATAATAATAGATAATTATGCTAATTTTGTAATAAATGCGGTGTATTTTTAATTTATGCTGCCAACAGTCTGTTCACCAGTGCATCATGAAGTTACATTCGTTTGTAGGAAGCTTAAAACCCTTGTGGTTTTAGACAATCCAGGGGCTATTATCTATCGCTTTGTCATAGCCGCAAGTGTCAATGTGTGTCAGACAACGACAAATGTACACTTTGCAAAAAGCATTAAAACACATGTAAAGCTAATGATATAGCTGTGGCGATAACGACGTAAGTACTTAGTGACCTAGGATGACATAAATATTCTTAACGTATATTATAGTAGAATGTTGAACTAATATCCTTTAGCTTGCATCTCTATGTATATACCGTGTATTTTTAGTAATTTATGTAACGAAGTGAAAAATAACGAACTAGATCTTTACACATAAAGTAGTCGTCAACAGTAAGAGTAAAAAATATTTATAGGTTCATTCTGAGATAGATTATAAAATTATGAAAGAATATTTTGAAAATCTGCCCCATATGCATAAATAACAAGCGATAATTATTAAAGGAGGCATATAGTTTTATTACAAGAAAAGTATTTAGGACGTATACCTTAAGGGCCTAAGGTATATGTTGACGAGGACTTTACTAAAAGTTGCAGGCTAAATCAATTATTGTTTAAATCACATAGATACGATTTAATGCATTCCTAAAATGATTACTATTGATATTTTCGCATGGGAAAAGTTACAATCTTTGCTACCCACATACACCTATGACCGCAAGAAAATACATAGTTGACCATAATGACAGTAGCGTACGTGACAGAATCGATCTACAAGTTAGCTCCAGTCTTGGTAAAAGTAAGTGTACACGGAAAATCGTACTGTGGCTATACGGGTGCCGACGAATATAACCTCGCGTCGTGAGCCGAATTATAGTTAATAAATCTCGTTTCCATTGATTTAGTTTGTTCGCTACATAATGTTTAGCACCTCTATAAAGCATGCCGAACGTTCAGTAGGAGCGTGCGTATCAATTCGAACAATTGAATTCTGGAACGACCATTGTTATTGTAATTGCATGCGACTTGTCATCGAAGCCGAAATATCAATCAGTTACGCGATTGGCTCCTCTCGTTTGTTTCTTAAATAACCAACAAAGTGCGTTCGCTGGATTGAAAATTAGTTTTACTCGCTTTATTTTCTATTTCATGGTTTATGTATTTTAACCTCTCATAGGATGAAAAGTAAGGACCATTGTAGCTTAAATTAACTTGTTGCAAGACCTTTATAATAAAAGGAATATATCGACGGGAGAAAGCGGAAATGTCGTAACTTACATTTTGGACTAAATTACTTTTAACTTATTCTTGTATAAAAAATACCGCTTCGAATATTCTGGGTCTCGCACTCCTACAACTCAATTTTTCATCGAAGCTACATTCGTTTTCTGCCTAATTTTAGTACTACACATTACAAAAAAAAAAGAAGTTTTAAAGTAGTTTTTTGGCTCTGATATAAAGTTGGGTTTTTCAAGTTACGACAATTCTGCTTTATTCCGTCGGTATTTTCCTAGGTATTATGTGTATTTCTATTTATTTACACTACGTCTAGGAAAATATTTAAAACGTGTGAGTTCAATGGGAAAACAGTAGGTCGTTAATGGCTAAAAAACGATAGATAAAAAAGATTTTAATCTATACTGATAAATGAGACTAAGCGTGCGCTTGTTTATTCCCAGCATCCCTAATGACAAATTGGCCAAGATGTGTCGGTAAACACTAATTGATAAGTGGACACTGGCACCTGTACGGTACATGCGACCGGTGCGAGAGTAACGGACCCGTTGTAAACTCGTTATCGGCAGAATTCATAGACGTAGTATAATAATCTGTAAACACATAATCTCGGAAAGCTTAGGCGCGACTCATGTTTTTCACGTCGTCACTGTCATCAGTATAGATCGATCTCGTATCTAATTGATTATAATACTTGTAACATCTTGTACGATATTCAATACGCTGCCTAAAGAACTATGTACCTAACTGATGGAGTATAATGAAATTTTACTCGTAAAGAGGTAAAGAGTTTGTTAACGTGCGGGAAAAAAGTCGCATCGTGACTGGTTTTTACAGAACAGCGCGAAGCAACAAATTACATATCAAATTCATTTTTCTTGTATATACTATTTTTTCTACTGAGTGGACAGACCGCAAAGGACGATGACACCTGAACTTGAAGTCAAATTATACATATTTCCAGTTTATGTACTACCCACATGTATGAATCAGTTAGGTGATTAATCACGTGGCGTTTATACCTGATCGGACTGAGCTGTACATGATTAAAAATACAAAATTTCCAGCATGATAAGAAAATACTGGTAGTTTTAGATATTATAATAGCCACAGCTAAATTCTCGATACTTAGACTTTCCGTTACTTCAAGGTTCAATCTATATTTTCCTATCTATCTATATTTTGCAAGCCTTTACCAAAAACATAATAAGGAGTGTCTTACGTTTATCTAAGATATTTTAAACTTACGGATCATAAATTTTATGGACTACGTGATAACATCCAATGCGTGTCCAATTTCTAAGCGTAATTTTAACACATAGTAATAATTACTAGTGTTGTAAGTTCTTATAATTGATATCGATAAAGGCTCAGAGTATGTGTCGTTGTAGCGATAAGTAATAACGCAAATGTGGATTAGCCTGTGGTAGAAAAATACGATGAACTCGTTATAGTTTGTACGGTTGTTTTCGTGAGTAACATTTTCATCTATTGCTCAGAAATAAAGTTTTAAAAATTAAGAAATCGGTGTGAAATCATTGAAATTGTAGTAAGGTATATCCATCCTTATTTATTAGTATTGAGAAGGATTGATCTGAGTAGTCTAGGTTTTATCTTATAAACATTTTATACACTAGAAACAATCTTCACATTTAAGAATGCATATAGGTATTTAATTTCCAGCCAATCTGATTCAATGCTATATTTCTTCCTTTCACCACTGTTAAAATCTGTGTAAGTTTCGATGATAATAAAGAGTACCATGCCTATATATAACGCAAAACAAGCCTTTGTGTTACATGTTTAGCTGTTAATACGATAAGTTTTCGATGACGGCTATTCCCAAAGATATTCATATATTAAATTAGATTGCTGTGATTATAATAAACATAGCCTGTGTATATCAGAGTTAATAATATGATATTTGAGATATTATCAATTACATTTACTGTTTGGTTTAAGAATGGTTTTGTCGCGAACGAGGTTAGGTTTTATGGCGCGATTCAAAACGGGCGGGCGGAAATGTGGCAACCGGCGACCACGGAGCGCCGCCGGTCGTCTCCGCCTTCCGCGCACGCCGTCTCAGTTATGACGCATCGCGACCTTATATGATCCCCTATTTTCGATTATAACTTTAAAAAACCTTGTAAATTAATATATACAATCCCTTTATACTCTGACTTGTATAAAACTGACTAATAGTTTCACGTTGCCACCGTTAATAGCACTTTAATTCTTACTTTAAAAAAGGGCAATAAACCGTATTGATTTTTATTTTTAATAATAACGCTACATGCTAACATTTATTGGAAATCTATACAGAATAATCAATGATGATAATTTATCATTACCAGGGTTTGAGATGATAACAAAATGTGCTGCATAATAAGCAGGAGATAGTTTGGTTCTTCCGTAAACTATCGACCTTTTTACACCATGGAATACTCAATTCGAACTGCGAACCACCGCAGCAGCATTATGCTAATATGCAATTGATTGGTGCCGGCACTTCAGAGGGGGATGTCATCGAAATGATGGCGAATGCAAAAACACTAATGTTATAACGGTAATCATATTCTTCCGGTAGGTAATGCAACAAGTTCTCACACCACTTTAAAAATTGAATGGTCGCTTTCCTTAGACGCCACCAGTTGCGTAGCGTACATTGAAAGTATATTGCAATATAAAAACAACACACGTTACTTAGTATGCACAGGTGAGATTAATCAATCTCTGATCTCACTGATATTGCTCCGAAACGGGAACAGTGTCAAGAGGTGTTAAAAGAGAATATTTAAATGGGGCCGAGATCGTCAGATAATGTTCGTGAGCGCAATCATAATAGTGAACCGTTACATTGTCGCTGTTGGTTCATACAAAACAATTTTATTTTTAAAGTTAACAGTCCATCAATTATTATGTAGGAATCGGTCTACTTGATAAACTGTCAATCATTTTTATTTTCTCAGAGTGATGATCACGGCTCAACCATTAAATTGATTAAATGTTATATGCCTTCCAAAAATATATACCCACATTAATTGTATTTTTTTCATTTCCAAAACGAAATAATTAATCTCTGTAACATGAAAGCCGACTATGTGAACGACTGAACGCATCTTTCATTTGATCAAACGCTAACGGTGCACATTGTGTGATAATGGTCTCGGCTTTATTTGCTTCCATTATTTTTAACGTTCTACAATTTAAAAGCCGGAAACGGTTCCGTTGTACGTGGGAGGATCTCGAGGATAACCATTGTTGCTATGTATTTAAGTTTATCTTTTTGCTTTATCGGGAGTAATTTAAATAAACTTACACAGTAGGAGGTAGTGTGTGTAAGGTGTAAGATGTATTTTAATACAAGCTTTTATTCATACTACCCATCTTTTATAGTCCAGTTCCTTGTCTTCTGTTGGCAAGAACTTTGATGATGTTTACAGATACGTTTGAACTCATTACTCATTTCATTTGTAACACACTGAGTTCCCTTCTTATTATTATAACGTTTCAATTTCATCATTCAGTTTACCAACGATTTTACTCGTTTACCATTTAGCCCATACGAAGAACTCTTAAAATAACTAGTGAGTATGCAATACAAATACAGACCTGCGTAATTACTTTAAATGTCTCTTGTAACAGACAGGTGCTAGAGCAACGTTTTTGTAATGTCGGCATTGTGATAGCTTACTGGAACAAGCTCGCACGTAACTTAAGTAGAACAGCAATGTATTGCGGCCGCACGATGAGACGCGAAACGATGTCGGTGCACGAATCCCGTTGGGGCGGACGCTATTAACGCTCGCCGCATTGTGCACGCGTAGGAAAACCATCCTAGGTACTACAGATCTTCAAAACAGATATCATGGATGGACACTTGACACCCTCTCGCTCGTCCGTTTATCTTTGGAGTCGCCGATTTAGTACGAATGTCCAATTATGTTCTCACAGTTGCTTATCGCGTGTGCCTTTTTTGCATGCAAGGTGTCCAACACGCCGCACCAACTTGCCTACTTATTTAGTTTCTAAACAACGCTCGTAAAATAAACGACTTAATACATCTGTGGCGGCTACTTTTACAACACAGAAATATTTTTACGCTATGTACATTCAAATGTTATATTAAAAGTATGTACAGTTAACTAGCAAGTTTAGCCTCATATAGCTATCATGATGGTGTGTGTACCCTATGTTTCATTTTTCACAGAACTGTCCTAGTGTTACTTTTCTCGCTCAGGTGTTACCATAACTAAATACATATTTTTAGTATAGTTCAAGACACGTTCATTTTCGAAAATCGAGATTTCATTTTAATATATTTATATGTTCTTAAAACATGTCAGTGGTAAAACTAATTGACTATTATTATTTCAATCTACTTCTACTACTTTATCCAGTTACAAAGCAGAGTGTTAGAGATCAGTACCCGACTTGGTAGCGAACACTATATATAGGTGATATACCCGTCATAGTGAGTTTCTGTTGATTGTCTCTCTCAATTGTTATTTGGACTACACTCCGTTTATCATCCATACTCCATGCTATATACTTACTTTGTCATGTTCAGATAAAAGAATAAAATTATAAATTGTTAGCTACTCACCCCATCTATGCATAAGTGTACTGACGAAAAAAATGATAGAAAATCTTCTGTTTACAGTACGTACCACAAAATGTATAAATATGGCAACTAAGTAACTGAAAGTCAATCTCGATGGACTGTTAATATTTTTCAAGATATTCCTATTATTTTCTCTATATCTTATATGATGATTTTTATCAACATTTTTCACCGTTCCGTATAATTTTTCAAACATTATCATTCAATTATCCTGACAATCGCAAATATAATATTTAAAAAAATTGCAAAAAAATCTGCAGCCGTTCTAAAGTAATGTACAGAAGCATATATTCGGTAATTGATTTTTTTTATATAGATTATAAAAGAACATTTAAAAAGACGCTATAGATGATAAATAACGAAGTATATTACTAGTTGTTACTTTGCTCTGAAACTAATTTATAAATCTATTTCTATATATTGGCAATTAAAAACCGAGAGTTGAGACCGCAACCGCCTTTTCCTTGTTCTATAACAGGTACGAAGATTGGTTCCTGGTGCATACCCTAGAGCTGAACATACTATGCGTGTTTTCTACATAATAACTCGATCTAGTATTGTTCCTTTGCTCTCGGCATTCTTTAAACCGTCATAAATTTTGTTTAATATCGCGTTGGTCTATGATTATTATTGTTCAGGAAACAATACAACTGCTCAATATGCGGTCTGATGAGAACGCAATGCGTATCTTGTATCTGATAAATGGTTGTAAAGGTTATCTATATACTGGTCATTTGCATTTGTAACGAACTGCTGTGTGTTTGAATATTAAGCTCTGAATTTTAATATACCAGTACTACTCTCTCTAACAGTTCTATTCATATAAAGTATTATTTATTAATAGACAATAAAATACTTTTAGTATGATTTTAATCATCAAGAATTATGTTTATTTAAATTTCTCACAATTTTCAATATGTAATATTTAGATAACTAGTTATTTGTTTTACTACTTTTAATACATGTGTTAAAAGATTATCTATACTTCTATACTAATATTATAAAGAGGTAAAGTTTGTGACGTTGAAGGGGGTAAACTCAGGAACTACTAATACGATTAAAAAAATTTTTTCAGTGTTATATAGCTAGCTCATTTATCCAGAAAGGCTATTATATATCAACAAAGACCAATAGGAGCGGGGCACCAATGAAAAATATTTCAAAATCGGTATTTTTTTCCTCTTGAGAAGCTTCCATTGCCTGTAAGCGTTAGCCCAAAGTGACTATTACTACGCGGAGGAACTTGCGGGCAGGGGCTAGTTAAAGATACAATGAAATTAGATACAAATTAAATCTATGGTAATAGTATAAAGCTCATGAAATTGTTTGTTTCATCTCGCTGATATGTAGAATTATCAGTCAGATTAGAAGTCATCTTAAAAGTTATAGCGTATTTATTAAGGTAAATTATATAAAATTACGCCCGCGACACTTAGAAACACGGCAGTTATACCATATTAAATTTAGTTAATGGCATATATCAGAAAGAAACACTACGCAAGAATTAAATGATAGTGTAGATTGGCTGAGCAAGAGGACACTGGGCATTGGAATTCGAGAACGAGTTTGTCAGCCGACGTAAACCGAACACTACTGTAAAGTGTCGAACTGTGACCGCTTATGTCAGCGAAGTACCCATATCCCGCGATTCAGTCGCGAGTTCGACTTCCTATGATTTAAACGAACTTTCTTTCCCTAACTATATTAACAGTATATATATTTTTTTATTAAACGAGAACTAAACTGCATGAGTTTTTTGGTAATCATATACGTTTACGTTATAGATTTATTGAGTAAATCGATATTACTGTGAGAAATGCATCATCGTTAAAATATATCGTATATCAAAGCATTATCACAATTTGTTAATATACACAACCTGGCAAGCGATTTTACGGCAACAAGATAAAGTACAACAAATGCTTGTTTAGATAATCGAATTAAAGCTATTGTGTTGTATAAATGTATCTGCGTGTAGTCGAATGACCGTTAATCTGTTTAAACCCGGATATCTTAAAAGCATATACTTATTGAATTTATCAGATTGGAGAAAGCAATGTGATAAATTTACGTGAACATGTGATACCGAGAGGAAGGTCGTGTTCAATTAGTATTTCGTTCTGTTACCAGAGAACGGTAAAAGCAATAAAGTAATGTTACAAGTAAAACCGGTTAACCGAATTCGGAAACCATGAAGCGGGCGTATATCCTTTTTCTTTTTTGAACCAATGACTGGCTTTCGGTCCTGAGAATTTTAGTGTTCCGGATGTCGAGTATTTGTAATGTTATTTTAATCAAATCAGCGCAAATTAAGAAATATCAGTCCATTATATCAGTAGTTTTTATAAGGTTTCTTAATTATCAGCCTAAAGATGACGGCAATGAATGAATGCTTTCATATGGCTTTTAAATTTCATTGCATAATAAAGACCAACATGGTTATTAAAGCTACTTACTCTAATCGACTTCATTTTATAAGTAGTACTGATAATATTATGAGAGATTACGTTGATCTTTTATTATTATGGAGGTTTAAAAGATGCAATTTAGGTATTACCGCTCTTATAATCAATACAAATGGTAATTAATGTACATAAACTTTTGATAAAACGCGTTTTATATGGTAAATACGAATTGAATATTTTGTATGACATCTTTACAATATTTTGCGGTACCGTTACGTAGTCATATATGTGTATAGTCTGTTTTATTAACGGTATACTAATACCATTTTGTGTTTGTTTATGTCAACACTACTAATGAGGAGTCATGTTTAAAATATCGTTTACGTACTAATTTATCTTGGTCCTTAATTTTTTTTTAAACATAAGCTATAATATTTTTCAATGCGTTTTCTATACTAGTAGTATTCGATTTACCATATTTTAGTACTAATAATTTAATGTGTTATTATGATGTCTTTATTTCTGAGTTTATAAATTTCGATTGTAGTCTAGTGAGATGCGCTGAGGTTACTGACCTTAGATATCCACAACCGCTACCCGCTGACCAGCACTCGTCCTGAAACCAAAGAAAAAAGATATTGTTAATTACGCAGCACGACTACAATTATTATGATATGCTGAGTTATAGGTGGTTGACTGGGTAATTACATGCGAATGTAAGCTCACGCTAACTTGATTTTACCGTCTGAATAAGGAATAGAACAACTTCCCGTATTTACCTATAATTACGAGTATTTCGCGTTTAAGACTTTCCCGGAATGGTTTCCTCATCCACGATTCCTCTTTGTGTATTTTACGTAAGTGATGTTATTAGTTTCGAACTGGACTTGGGCTTAGCGTGGACTCTTAATGAGACAGTTCATCATATATCAGTTATTATATTCTCAACAATAAATAAATAAACTCACCGGCTATTACGTATCTATCTATATATAATACCTTTAAACGAGCAATACTTGTATATTTTTATATTGCTATATATTCAGCATCTCAGGAACGACGTCAGGAATTTCCGCAAGAAACTTAGTATGAACTATAGTTGGTTTCGGGGACGGTAAATCGATCTAACTAGATTTCATTCATAGAAAACTTTTTTATCAGAGTTTTCAGGCAATGAAAAAATAATGCTAAAATATAAAGGTAAATTTCGCTGATGCTTACAAAACAAAAATAGCTCAGATGGAAATCGGCTGCTTCGAAAATCCGTCTAACCCCAGTTCGAATCCGAGTGACACCAAAAGAAATATGGTTTTTTAATATTTCTCTTCTGGTAAAAAAATGCTAATTTTGTGAGTCAAACCTAACTGTTTATTTTATTTAAAAATGTTTTTTTTAAAGAACCGAGCTATGCTCGGTCGTCCAGGTACTACTATACATTTATACAAAAATTATATGGGGTCATTCAAATATTACGTAAGCACTGATGGGGGGGGGGGTCACTTATTTGCTTATTCTTGATGACATGGGAGATTGGGGTTTCTGAGTGGTGATTACGACAACAATATTTATTTATTTAATCACAACAGTTTTAAAATATTTATATAAGTGTTTTCGTAAGAATGTGAAGGGGGTAAGAGCATTGCTTACTTTTGCTGAACAGGGGAGGGCTGTCCGAAATTATAAAAATTCTGTTTACGTAATATTTGAACGGCTCTATATGTATGTATTATTATATGTATTATTCATACGTTTTTATCTTAATTACTTTCGTATTTAAAACTCGATGTTTACAGTTTTATGACTTCTTTTAAGATTATCATATTGGTGTTGCAACACCCTTTGATTTTTAATTAGAAACAGGTCTTATTAACATTTTGTGTCATATATTCTTCAGAGGTATTGAGAACTTTTTAAGTATAAATTTCAATTTTAATCCACTCTACGTAGTAAAAAGAAATAAATTATAAACATCTGCCTTTTATATAAGATTAATTATCTCGTCCCGCTCTTTTTGTATGTAAAAGTAATAAAAAACATAGCCAGTTCGCCTAAACCTTGTGTTCGAACTCCCCTCGATGCTGTGGCTCATTCCGTTATAATCCCTGAGGCAGTCAAGGACGTCCGAGTCGAGGCGTTCAAGAAATTATAGAGTGGCGACCATTTTAAATATTATAAGTATACCTTAATACATGTGAATATTGAAGTTGTAATTTTGTAATATTAAATAATCACATTTACAGAACATAAAAACTGTAGATTAAATCTATTATGCATGTTTTCTCTACATGATAAAAAATTAAATTAGTTTTGTATTGATACTAAGATTTTGCTCGTTTCTTAGCTCGCGCTAATGTAGATTTGATTTATCACTCAGGAACAGTGTATTTGTTCTGAATTAAGGTAGTCCGGTGAAGCTGTTCAGATCTTGCTAGGTCAATACCGTAGTCAGTTGGAGAAAAAAAATCTGAAAGGTTTCCTATATCCTTTTTAATATTTCTGACGACGTTTCTGCAAAGTTTTATGATGATAGGTTGCGTAGATAAGGTATGAAATCGTAACAAACAATGAAACAAACTCATTTTCGCATTTGTAATATTAATTAGGATGTAATGTGATCGTGACATAAAAAAAGTTCTTGGAAATGCTAAACTGATAATATTTTTAAAGAACATAATAATGCTAAACAAGTTATTAATATTATATGCACTGAAGAAAAAACGCATTTTTGGGTTAGTATACAGTAACTTTATACAAATATAAACGGTGGTATTACAAAAAAGTTAAATACGTATTGAATACTTGCTTTAATAAGGTTAAGTTTTAAATGCACCGCGCTCGCTGAATGTTCGCCATCTTGCTCTTTTGTCTCGCTTTGGTTAGGGTTGTTTAGACTTGGGGAAAAAGGATAACGCGAACTTGCCTCTAGCGAGCGCGGTGCATTTAGTACAAAACTTTTTAAGGCAAGCATTTAATACGTAGTTAACTTTTTTGCAATAACACCGATAATATCTAACTTCATCGAATAACTTTGTTTAAGACATCCTCGATGTGTGTAAACATAACAATGTATCATTATTGTAGTGTTATGTGTAAATCTAAATTAACGAATGTCGCGATAATTGTAACACAGGGTTTAGGGCATTAGCTAGAATCAATTCGATAGTTTAATAAATAACCGGCTTATACTCAACAAAAAATAAATAAAAGGATCCATCCAAATCATTGGAACCGTTTCCAAGAAAACAATTACAATGCCGCAATGTCCAATTTGATCGAAAGCTTTTTATACATTAAGAGCTTGTCCAGAAATTATTCGACTACTTATTCGAATTAACTAAATTTAAATTCAATGTAGACGACGAAATTTGGTTATTTTTGAATTAAATGAGATTTTGCGAATAGTTTCACGTACTAGCCACGGTTGACGGTTTTTCTTTAGAAACAAATTATTTCTAAAATCAATACTAATATTATAAAGAGGTAAAGTTTGTGACGTTGTAGGGGGTAATCTCAGGAACTACTTGTCCGATTTAAAGATTCTTTAAGTGTTATATAACTCATTTATCGAGGATGGTTAAAGGTATATATATGTAATATATACTTTTAACCATCATATACACCATATATATACCATAATATATACCTGATATATATATGTATATCATCACGCTAAAATCAACAGGAGCGGAGCACCAATGAAAAATGTTTCAAAATCGGGTTTTATTTTCCTCTTGAGAGCTTCCCCTGCGTGTTAGCGTTAGCCCAAAGTATCTATTCCGCGCGAATAAAGTCGTGAGCAGAGGCTAGTATGTTCTATTAACAGAACTCGAAAGAAAGCCTATTTTTGTGTCTAAAATCTAATCTTACGATCAGTAATAAATTATTATTTATTTACTTTCATTTATAATTAGGATGGTTATCCGATTGGCATAAAACATTCATGAAAAAATGTTATTTGTACATCGAATTAAAATATGATATAAAAACCTGCATTATCAGTTAGTCAGCAACCACTCGCAACATCATTCATGTTAAATTATAACACTTAATAAAAATAATATATAGCCTAGCACATCAAATATATCCAAATCAAATACCTGTTACAAAAAAGTATGCAACATATGTAATATAGCAGTATCAGGAGCTATTCATATAAGTAGAATAAATTCCAAGCACAAGAAATTCAACACAAAAAACTTCTGTAGTAATCTATTAAAAGGATAGCACTAATAAATAATGTACAATTTCGGCTTCCGCTTCAAATATAATTAAAGTACAGTAACCTATCGAAAAAACATTATTTGTACGCGTCACTGCAGATCAAACACACGTCGCTCATATAAAATATTAGCTGGGCTTATCTTATGCCAACTCAATTTTCTCAATCTGTTCCATTAATCAAATCACAGCACCTATACATAAACGGTACGTCATTGGCCTACCAGTTATTAGTATCCCACGATCGAGTGAGAGCCGGTCGAATGGTGTCGCTAGAAAAAGTTCCCGATACGCCAACACTCGTCTTGACTGATCCTAGTAATCATTGAACCTTGACTAACACTCGCTCTTCCATAAATTTATAGCTATGTAAACGTGTCCAACTGTATTTTAATTACAATCTCACAATGCAATAAGTTGATGGTACATTCTAGTACATTCGAAACACTTAGGTTGTCTCCTAACCGGATATGATATGAAATCATGTGACTATTATTCTTAAAAAGTAGCTGTTATGTGCGACTTCATTTGCGTGAAATTTGGCAACACTGTTTCTTTTGTTTATTATATTTGTGTGGCATCGTATTTTTTTCTGCGATAAAAGTAGTAGTGTTGCTCGTTACATCAACTATCTGTCAGTGAAAAGCCCATCAAAATCGGTCGAACCGTTTTAGAGATTAGCCAGAACAAACAGACATACATAAATTAAAAAAGAAAGTTTTTTTTTCGAACTGACTACACTATTGACCTAGCAAGGTCTTAACAGCTTCACCGAACTACTAAGGCGAGCGCTTAAGGCACTCAGCCGAATTTATTTGGGCAACTAGCTCAAAGGTGCACGGCACACCTCGGCTTGGCTGTTGCCTGTTACATGAAAACTCGCGACCTAACTTAGCTAACCTAGCTAACTATTCATATATACTTGAGTTGTTGAGACGTACCAAGCATACACGCCTCAACAACCTCTCCATAAATTTTTATCGGAAAATTGGAGTATTTTCAGTTCGATAAGGGAAAAAAATAAAACCCTTCCACTTCCATGTGTAAGCGTGTGGGCGCGCACGTGTGTGAGGGTGATCGTGTAGTGTTGTAGCAGTGATGTAAATTTTTGTGTCACTGTATCGCGCGAGCAGCGCACTCAAGGGCTCCACACCACGGGGGTCATCACGGGACGGATACATGTCTCATACAAGGTTAGCTTGTGTCTGAGGGTAAAAAAAAAAGTTTTTTTGAGTATAAGTACTGTATATACTCTCATATCCATTCTGTAAAAAGGTTTTATTCTGACATGTAAATAGACACTTTAATTTTATTTATTTGTTTGTATGAATGAATCTATATACATTTTAATGGTTATTTTACATTTAATTAATTACTTTAGAAATCTACCAATAATATAACTATTTCTTCCTCTTAAAAGCCTAGAATAGCTTTTGTTAATTTAACAGCCAATTTATTACTCCTAACTTTCAGTAAATTTATCGGTTTATTTTTATGGCCTTCTTGATAACTGATTCCACTGCATGTAAACAAAATTGACCTACTTTAACTATCAGAAGTGGTAATTTGCACTGTAAATACGATATTCAGTTTAAATTAATTCGTGGTTCACGATTTTATTGATTGTTACAAAAAACCATTCCAACCTCTATTATCGTTTTGTATCTCTAGTTAAAACTAGAATTGAATAATTAAAGGTGAATAAATTCAGCTCTATTTTCCAACTTACAACAATTATCATTATATTTTGGTTTAGTTTATACAATAATCTTTATAAATTATGCTATTACTGTAAAGTTTCGTCAACATTCATTTTCATTATCTAATAAACCAAGATACCGTTACATAAACTCTATCAATAATCGAATAACTTATTCTATATCCGACATGAACAATCATATTACTAGTTTTGTATCGTATAATTAAATAATGATTTGCATTTTGTTCATTAATAACGCTTGGTTTAAACGGAGCTCTATCTTAATATGACAAGTCCAAATTAAATGATAGCAATATTATAATAAACATAACGTTCTCGTCACATTTTTTGTCCCGTATTTTAGCATCGGTAGCAGATTCCATAACTAAATATATACATCGCTTTACCACTGCCGTTTCTATTTGTTTAGACAGACAAGTAGATACTTATCAGAGGTGGTTTTTTATTGTTCGTATGGTCCAGATAGCTGTTGTTTCTTACACGGTCTTATTATCGAGATCAAGTGATGAATAACATAGCGGTGCGGTAGTTAAACTCTGTCCATCATGGTACCGAACCGATTTAGATTGTCCTTTTAAAATATTTGATATGTTGTTTAATTTACGGTTTATTTCGATGGTCTATGTGTGTTTGTTATTCGCAGACTACTAAGGTTAAACCGTTATGTCCTTAATGTTTTTTGAGCGCACTTTTCGCGAAACTCGATCGTGTTTTTTTTATCGTAACACAGCAAAATTACTGCACTGTGCCTGAAGGTGAGCACAGTACAATCCAAAAACAATGGCGACCACCGAGAGACACACAAACCTTCGGCGGTCGCCGCTGTCGTGCCGGCCTGCGTAAATGTCTCTTCACGTTACGCTTGAAGGACCCCATGTTATACGAAGGAGGGAACACACTAGCCGGGAGATTGTCCCACAGCTTCGCGGTACGGCAAAGATAAAATTGTTTTGTCTCAAACATTAAATTGTCTCAGTTTATACTATTATTTATTTACCTTGTATTGGTTTATATTCTCATAATGAAAATACATCTGCTTTAATGTATAATTAGGAGTGTAAGGGGTGTCAAATAAAATCATAAGTCTTGAGACACCCAAGCCAACCTCACCTGCACGTGGTGCACCTTGCTAAATAACGGACGAGGCAATGGCGACAGCGGAGTGGTAGGGTTTTACAGCCCGACTGGGTCGCAACCACCATATATATGGCGAAAAAGACCGTCATAGTGATTCACTTCTGCGGGTCGCGTTTCGGGATCAGCCTGTGCATATCCAGCTTTTTGCAGGCCAGCATGATAGTGGCGATCGGCGATGGATAGTGTATCAATCGGTGGTCGCTATTATTTTTAGATTGCACTGTGCTTACCATCAGGCATAGTGCAGTCTTTTGTCGTGCTACAATGAAAAAAAAAATATAATGAAATCAATGATAATAATTCACTAATAAATAATCATGAATGATGGCATTAAGGTACATATATGAATGTCAATTTTTAATGACTGAAAAGCTATCCTATCCACCATTTATATTAAATTGGTCATACCTAAAGAGACAACTCTCTACGTATAAGAGAAGAATGTGAAAAAGATACGAAATATATATCGTTTTCGATTAATTATATTTTCCGAAATTCATATGCTTTTATTTCGAGATGGTCAATGTAGCTCATCGTAAAAGTGACCGCATCAACACTTGAAAATACAAACTGTATCCTCCTCGAAGAAATGTTACCATCGCCCAGGAATCCATTACAGGAGATGCTTTCGGATCCGGTGATGTTGGCACTATTTTATACTAGTCTGACGTGTAGTTGTAAATTCGCACCGGATAACGGCATGTGAACCCTTAACATGCTTTCCCATCCGCCAGCTCGTGCCCTTATATCTGAATGTAATCACGTGTACTCAACTAGCGGTTTTTGAATCTAGTCTTGCACTATGGTTTTACAATGCGCATATTCTTACCTATTGAATATCCTAAATTGATTAACTTATTCTAGCTTTGGTTCACGGATTTGGTTGAAGTAGATTAAACCTATTCCTCGCTACCATTATATTATTCTTTCTCCTCCTGACAACTTTATGAATTCATGAAGATAGGTCGAGTAGTTAAAACATTAAATCGCAACAAACATTCTTTCGCATTTGTAATATGAGAATATTATACTGAATTACATATTTTCATATTCATGTAAATTGTAAACCAATAAAATTAAGTAGTATTCATAAAAGACGTTTAAATTTTAAGTTACTTTTCGATTTTGACTATCTCTTTTTAGACAGTAGCGCAAGTAAATATTTTTTTTAATTAAATTTCTGAGTTTAAGAAACGTAGCTTGAAAATAAACACTATGTATATTCACCTATTACCAATATCCTTTCAAACAGCTCGAAGAAAGACAGTCGTGTCGTCGACCTGTAAACATTGACATATCTTGCAAAGGAACGCGCCTAAATAAACAGTACTTGCTTTTGTCACATGTGAGTGCATCTTCTCACAAATAAATTTATATTTATTTACATAAACTGGAATGTACTCCAATATATTTATTATTTATGTTACTATTAGCGTTAAGAAAGTTTTCATTTTTTTGGTTCAATAAATAAACACACTGTACATACCTATGTACTTTTAGGTAAGAAATTACTAACTAATACAAGTAAACATATATTCCGTTCATCTTTGTTGTTTATATATCTGATGTATGTATATTATATGCAATTTTCAGGAAATTAATATCATTACTTCTAGAAACTTTCGAAATCAGTAGATTACTTTGTACAGATATGAACACCTCACTGGGTGACTATTTCCTACATCTCGGTCGCACCCACGCAATACATCAGTATCGCGAGATTGGACATAAATATCGCGTGCAAGACTGCCACTGAAAACTTGATACTGACATTCAGGCAAACAGCTCCCATCGACACGACTCTCGGCCTATTCATACTCAAGCACGTTCTAAACAATAAATAGATAAATAAACCATGTTCTATTTTCCCACCTCCGCTAAACTAAATCTGAACCTTCGATACGCAATTCGCGTATCTCGTAAACCGTTTACTGCTTACGATTTATTAAAATACTAGGTCTGCACGCGAATTTGTCCACGTGGTACGTGTAAATAACAGTGATTAATAGAGTAAAGGTTAGTAAATGTAGGTGATAGAGCCACGCGAAAGCTATTGCTAGTTCCAGCATGAAGCTCAGGTCGTCCGTGGTAGTACCACTCTGTCACAGAAAACCGGCGTGAAGTAACAATTCTTGCATTGTTGCGTTTCGATCGGTCAGTGAGAGGACCAAAGGCCCATATACCCTCTCCCCCTCCTCCTCCTCTTCACTCCCGCCCTCCCTCTCCCATCCCCTCAAACACAGGCTGGCAACGCACTTGCGCCTCCTTTGGTGTTGCCAGTGTCTGTAGACGGCGGTGATCATTTAACATCAGGTGACCCGCCGGTTCATTTGCCTCGTATGATATAAAAAAATAAAAAGAAATAGCACCTAAATGTATTAAGTCCATTTAGTTACCTACTTTTCTCTCGTACTTATGCCGCATCGTCATTAAAATTACAATAACTTTTGATAGAGTGGACCGATTTTAATAGAATCAAGATAAGTTATTTTTGAAAATATGCTTTATGATTTTCTTGTGCTGTGGTTTTATTGTGAACCAAATACATTAACAGTAATGCATATTCATACAATCATACAAACAGACATTTCTTAAAATTATAGTCTTAACAGCTTCACCGGACTACACTTTTTTCTCTCCCAGGGAGATTCTGAACTTGTGTCGGAAATTCGCTGACTATAAAATTCCATGGCCAACCGTACGCCGCACTGTGCACCTGCAACGTTTTTTTTTTTCACGAAAATCGTAAAAGCACAGCCTCGTTAGATTTACATTCTCATTATATGTATAGATAATTGACAAACGCGAACAGTGAGGTGAAAGGCCCATAAAAAGAGTGAACAACGAAAAAAAAAAGTTTGCTTGATGATGATTCTTGTATACCTAATTCAATTAAATTTCGTAAGTCGGCCGTTGACCCGCGGTGGCGCGCGCTACCAGCACGATGCTATTTTGGTAGTTATCTACGTGATGCCACGCACCTTTTGCATCCACCGTTCCACTGGACTGCATTACTATTGGTAGATTTTACAGCGATGGAAAACGTGATCGGTGTCTCGAGCCACTCTATTTCCAAACTTCGTGGAACGGTTTTGCTAGATGAAGATAATTCGAAACCATAATAACAATAATTCCTGCGACATTTTTTTTGTCGTTCTCTTAGCTTTGCATTTTACGTGAATTAATAACGTGAACAGTACTAGAAATCAATGACTGCGAAAGGCATCATCTACTTTTAAATTTTCTTATTAGGAATTAATTGTTAATAGTTATTGTAATAATTAATTATACCTTAAACGAGTTGTTGATACAAGATTTTAACTAACTTACCAATAATTTTAATATTATTTTTTTGTTACTATTGACAAAGGAAGGTCTCTAATTAAAATATATAGGATAATTTTTTTTAAACATTTTATTAATTTTATTCTTACCAAATTTAGAAGTAAAATTTAAAAAAGTGTGTGTGTGTACACCACGCATTAGAAGTTATACTTCTTTGGCGTAACAAGATAAAAATCTTTTCAAACATTTTATCCTTCGCCTTATCCTACGTTTGTAGAAAAAACGACACTAACAATCGAAAAAAGGTATTCAATACATTGTATGTTTTGTTATAAACAAAAAATGTTGACTATAACTAACTTCGGGGTGTCGGTATTTCGTGTCGGTGTGTGCGCGCATCGTAATAACTTCGGGGTGTCGGTTTTTCGTGACAGTGTGCATGCGCATCGTAAAAATTACTCTCCTAACTTTTCCCTAACGCGCCAAAAGAAGTATAACTTCAAAAATAGCCTACAAATTATATCTAATCATAATGCAGCAAAACAACAACAGTTATGAGGAAAACTTAAAGATTACGGTTGGCAATAAAGAATAATAACGAAATTTAACATTAAAAAATAAATAATATAAAAGTACTGCTAGATCCGCTATAATCATTTCAAACCATGAAATCGACTATTAAATTAGCTCGAGTAACCTAAATGCTTTCTTCGGATTTATTACACTTTTATTCTTATTCGTTATATTCTATGTCGACTACGTAATACGTTCCAAGCGAAATTAAGTACATCTGCGAGATCATCGAATTATCGTTAACCGCAAGTTATCATTGAATAAGGCTACGTGAAGAACAGTTTTATAATGTAAACGAGTTCATCCACAGACAGTGACGGTTATTGTAACCGACATTATACAAGTTAACTGTACGACTACTTTACAGAAGGACGTCTACCGTTTGTTGTTGATCTCTTATTCACCATAACAATGGGAAATGCCATTCATCAATGTTGCCAATGATCATGACCTTCTCAGCGAGACAATGTCGTTACACTCGATTTTCTAAAAAAAAAATACGCTTATCCTGACCATAACAGATAAAATATCATTTTAATCATAGAAATACTGTAATATCTATCGTTTCTAGATTTTCCGACAGCCCAAGCAGAGGTGTGCCGTGCACCCTTGAGTTAGTCGCCCAAACATCCCAAATCGGCTGAGTGCCTTCAGCGCTCGCCTCAGTAGTTCGGTGAAGCTGTAAAGACCTTTCCAGGTCAACAGCATTTTCATTTCGAAAGAAAAAAAAACCGTTTCTAGATACCTTATTGAAGTCATACTTCTTTTGGCGCGTTAGGGAAAAATGATGAGAGTAAATTTTACGATGCGCGCGCACATCGTCACGAAAAACCTATACCCTGAAGTTAGCTACAGTCAACGTTTTGTTTCTTTGTATTTGTTGTTTGTATTTCTTTGTATTAAAACTTTCAATGTATTAAATACCTTTTTTCTATTGTTAGTGCCGTTTTTACAATACAAACGTAGAATAAGGCGAAAGATAACATTTTTGAAAAGATTTTTATCTTGTTACGCCAAAGAAGTATAACTTCGAACGCGTCTACATAGATACACACACTCTTCTTTTTAGATTTTGCAATAACCTTTTGCTATGAGATGTCTATTACAAAAACCTTATAAATAATGTATGTTATCATGTGAAACTATCATTCTAATCTTCTATTCTTCTAAAAGTTTGTCGTTTCGGCTCTTGATCCTGCTGTGGCAGCCGTTAGAATTCCAAGTGAATGTGCAGACAAAAACGCTTATTCATCTAGTTTCTACACCTAATTGAGGCAAATTCGATATAACACTTTATTAATTTTTTAATGTTTTAAGTGGAAATTTGAAAATAATCGTAAAGTTTTACACCAGTTAATAATTAAGATTTCTTCTTAGATGTGTTGTGTCGTTAATTTATATGAGGTTTTTTCTAGTCATTGGCGGCGAAGCTAAACGTCTTTTATATAGCTTAGTTTACGTTATATAACGATGGATACTAGTATATATCCATTAGTATAATCTGACCCTACTTTCTCTTAACTAGTTTCTTGAGGGTATTACAAGAAAGTAAAACCCGCTATGTTAGCGCTTGCATCGTGTCCTGTTAACACAAATAGCAGTGATATATTATTCCGGGAAAATCAATAGACTTTCAGTAGCATGTAAATCTAGTACAATTTTCACATTGACACGGATTCTCGTGTATGAGATTTTACATCATTCGTTTCTCTATTAGATGCCTTTAAAATAATTGTTTTGATGTCGCCACTATTTGAGTGTAACAATAGCAATAAATAATTTGCGGAAAGAATTTATGTTGCATTTTAACCTTAAGTAAAGACCAATTGTGTGCGTGTGTACGAATTTCGTTAACTTGCTTATATGTTTTTTCAAATTAACATCCTTACATGTTAAGCTCGAAAGCAACATCTACAATGACCCCAATTCTCTGAATATGTTGTCGCATACTTGTGTATATCTAGAACGCGGGAACGGTAGTGTGGCAGTGGACAGTACGGCATCTTGCCCTGACTCGGTATGACTCTTGGCCCTTGCGTGTCCTTACTTTGTACCACACAAATTCAATTTATCTGTGAAACTATCTTAGGTTTCTAAGAATTTCTAAGTTTGTAATTATTTAAGTCGCCGTGTTGAAATACTAAAACAAAGGTAAATCTGAGATAACATTTTATCGATATCTATCTGTAATTGATTATTTACAACATGATATGCTTACATTTTTTATCCATAATATAGTCCAGTTATTTTTTTATGATTGTTATTGACACCAAATGTATTATTAACGGAAAGTCTCATATAAATTAATTATTTTGATTTAAATACTGTTAACCCATTTGAAATTGTTATTACTTTGTAATTATATCAGCTCCGTTATTAAGAAAAAATAACGCCAATATTACAATACAATTCCTACGTTTCGGAATACACCATTCTAAGTATAATTCAAATTATAAATCTAAAGGAAGAGGAAATCGTACAACATCCTGCTTGAAATTGTTTTCTCGACCAAGTACATCGTTGACACACTTTTATTGAAGCCCGGCTTACAATGACAACGTCACGATTCCCGTGGTAGGGTTTGTTTTATCGAAGTCATGATGTGACCTCGACATTGTGTTATACCATTGTCTCGTCACTAGTTCGCACACTGACATTTCAATAGGTAAGGTGAGCGCGGGTCGTCGCGAGAGGGCATGCACGACGCGTCCCAAACCGACGGTTTACAGCAACGGTTGCCGCCTACATCAGCATGATGCCTACGGTTTCCGTACAGTCATTCTTAATGTCAACGCTTCAATATATCATTACAATTATTATTTATATAAATAGTCGTCCCTTCGAGAAGCTAATAAATCAACCACTATCAACCTCGTGACTTAAATTATGTGAAGCGTTCGATGAAATATTCTTACCATGTTCCGCTTCAACACCGTGCTCGACTCGAAATAAACGGATTATTTACATTTTACCCAACTATTTTCTTGTCGTTGAATTTCTCGTGGTAACGCGGAAGCCTATTGGTGTTGACTTGTATTTGCATTTAGTGCATTCGCATAACAGGTCCGATGGTGTGTGCTCACGGTTTAACGCAAGTATTAATGCATTATTCAGGGTTTTCATTAGATTGTCGATATCGGCGCAGGGGATCGCGCTCTCGTTAAAATGTACGGATGGCATGACAGGTACTCGTATTCGACAAACACGCAAACGTAAACCTATCTCACTTAAATGTGACTAGATCATGTTTAATGTATACATTTCTTCTTAAAGAACTTTTTACTTTGATAGTCGAGTGAGAAAGATTAAGAGAGAAAAAGAGACGTGATATATTCGTTCAGAGTCACACATGTTGTTTAAAGGCTACTGATCAATTCTTTGTTTTTTTATAATCGTCATCGGCGATAATTGTTTCTGGAACAAATATAAAGGAAAAGCTTAAAGTGGAATTGTGAAAGTCGCGACGTCGTGGTGCGATGCTAAATTAGTTATATATTTCATACATTTTATTTGTTGTTTTTACAGTAACACGAAATTCTTATGTGGTGAATTTTAATGGTTTTTTTCGTTTCGTGTTTTTTTTATTTATTTATTGAGAAATATCATTAGCAAAGCGCACATTCTCATTAAAGATCTAGTTCTCTCGTGCAGTTTAACGAGTCCAGTTCATGGCGGTCTGTGTTAACAGGTTTATCAACTCCCAACATGACGTAAACTCGCGGATGTGATATACTTTCAATACTAATGAGAACGCATCCCGGTCACGGTTCTCCTAATATAATGTGATTTACGTCACATTTTCATAAATATAGCAATATATATTATATATGGTTAGGGTAATAAATAAAAATATAAAGTCAACCCACACGGTCTACCGTTATTAATTCTAAATGATTTATGTTTATAAGTAACATTCTTATGATAATAGGTGCTATATTTTAATTGGATGTTCTAAAAAAATCAAAGCTGTATATATCCTTATTATTTTAATAAAAAGTGTCTGTTGCATGTGCCTACATCTAGTTAAATTTTCGGGTATATTGTTTACATGCAAATTATACATAGCACGTATCTATTAAAATCTATATAGATAATATAACCTAGATCTCTGTACAAGAGGGACTTTTTTCTATCCATCAGAACTATGTATTGTTTTTATGTATTTATTAGGAAAACTAACAGCTATAAAGTACAATACATAGTTATTAGAATAGAAAACTTCGAGCCATTTATAAGTCTTCGCCGATATGAAAGTATCTACCCATTTTGATAATTTAAGACAAGCATATATTTTTAGCATTTTATTAAATAATAAATCACAGTTAAGGTTCATATTACTAAGCTATATTGCCCGTCTGGCTAGATACAACCTTCATATTAAAAATGTGTCACCAAGCACTTGCCAGATCCGGGATCTTCACCGGTGAGCAAGTTTTCTGGAGACTTAATGTGATTCCGTATTAAGTCACATATTACTTAACATCGATCTATATTGTAGTCGAATACTTAAGGTTATAAACAATAACAATAAAGATAAAATACCACAAAACTTTCATATTTGCAGTTTAATAAAATTACAGACCCACTTGCACATAACCGATCGAATAAAAAGTTGGTTGGTGTCCAAAAGTGTTTGCAATAATAAGGAGTACATTACAATATTAATGAAAGAATATCATATAATCAGTTCACTAAACACTTTCGAATACGATGTCCTGCATTTTACAATAACTATCATTAGTTAACTTTTTTAACAATTAACTTCGTCCGTCGTGTAATTAAATTTCGGTATTCTTTTAAAATGATTAGTTTAATGTACATTAATTTATTTATTTTGATAAATATCGTAACAAACATGAAGTTACATAAAGTATACCAGAAATGTATACACTTATTTCTGTGAACTTCCTAGGCCTATAATAGTATACACTATACATACATACTTTTTGATATTAATTCATTCAAATATACATAACTATTATTCTGTTCATATTTTCTTCGACTCTATTTAATTAGGTAGCATATATTAAGTGAAAGTGTGCTGGTTTAAATATGTTTGCCAAACTTATTAATTCCGCCAATTTTGAGTGATAAAATAGTTTTACATTAGAAGTAGAAATCATAACAATGAAACTGAAAGCTAATGACTCCTCGGGATTTGAGTCATACAAAAAGATAGAATATTTCAAGAAAGTTATGTTATTATATTAGTAATTAGGTTTCACAGGAATGCACTGAACTGATTCAGTATACTTGAATGGCCATACGTTTAAAGATTTCCTAAAAATAAATTCTGTCTCATTCACATTTTTATATGGAGATTTGTTTAACCCAAAATTTTCAATTTTCCATATGATTTATCATTTTTTTCTTTCAAACAAAAACCTTGATAACCTTGGTAGATAGTTGGAAAACACAACAAAAACGAATTAACCAAATAGGAGTAGCCGTTCTGAAGTGCGTTATTTCAAAACTACTAATTACTTGCATTCGGCAACTGATCTTTCTTTATATAAGACTAGCCTTCACACGCGACTTCATCCGCGTGGAATTGTCACTTTAGGCTAACACAGCGAAAGCTCGCAAAAGTAAAAAAAAAAACGATTTTGAAACATTCTTCATTAGTGTTCCGCTCCTATTGGTCTTACTTAGTATAGTGATATATAACCTTCCTCGATAAATGAGCTATATAACATTGAAAGAATTAATCAAATCGGACCAGCAGTTCCTGAGATTACCCCCTACAACTTCACAACTCACAAATTCACAAACTTTACCTCTATAATATTAGTATGGATTAGTAATTAGTATTACTATAAATTATTCGATTTCACTGTGACTATGTTTATATTAGAATCTTATCTTCCGTTTTTCTTAGTTACATTTAAAATACTATATTTGATAAGTAAGCAATTCATTTAATTTTTACAAGTTGAATAAACAGAAACACGTACTGTCTAGCGGTTGGGCTTTTTAAAATACCGTAGTCCGATAGAGGACAAAGCGACAATCTTGTAAACAAAGCGCTACACTGACCGGGTTAACCTTGAATGTTAAATACGCTTCAGATTTTCGCTAAGGAAAAATATGCCATTGATGCAGGCAGTGTGCGTGCGCTAAGTAACGGTCACCGCGAGCCGAATAAGTGGTTTAGCATCGTACGTGGAATGATAATGCTCGAGTGAGACATGTCACGCGATTGTGCTGCCCTGTCAGTACCGGACGCATGCATAGACCTACTTTCCAATCTCGTGTCCTTGAACCGTGGATGCGTATTTGATTATATTAATAGAGAACTACATTATGCCTAACAGATATAATTTAATTAATACTAAAACAAATTACTTAGTCAGTGCATATATTTATTACATTTTATGTATCAAAATAGTAAGTTTATAAATACTAGTGGGCGCCCAGTGGTCGACATTCGACCATAGTTATTGATTTTTTAAAGTTTGAACTTTATTAGGGTTCTTTTGTCGGAGGATATACTTCTGTAATCAAAGGATTTCATCATGGCTACTCAGTTATTTGCCATTTGCCATGATCTTTATTATATAATCATTAAAAAAATCTATGTGTAAATGAAAATGAAAATTAATTATAAATTTGAAACAAAAACCACATGGTAAAGCTCAAATTATAACTAAACATAACTACTTTACGAAAATAAAGATGTTAATCGCAACCCATGACACAATTTTCAATTAATTTTACACGACACCATGGGATGGTATTTCTGGGTGATATTGAATTAAATGTAGTCTGTTCATTATGAGAAATAGTGATATGCCCAGTATCATCATTTGGAAAAGTATTGGGATGCACAATACAATGAAATGATGAATCCAAGACAAAGACGTTTATTATACCATTAGCTTTTGCAAATAAATTCTTTTTTGTTGATACATGAGGTTGAATTGCAACATTGTAACCGCGGAGGTCTAAGTTATGGATTATTTTTATGAACAAAATCCTTATTGTGATTATACAAAGTATTATTTGGCTCATTTTTTTATTAATTCATTATTTGAAGTGAGTTCACCATAAAAAATAATAAACATTACAATAATAGTTATATGTTATAATATCATTGTTGAATGTAGTATGAAAAATAGTAATTAGAACGTAAGAGTTAAAAATAGATATAGTCGAGCATAGCAACCTCCTTCCTTCATAATCTTTTTTGAAATTCGTATTTATTGACGGCTGTAAAAATGTCTTTTTTATTTACATGTGTGTATTATATGTTGTGTAAAATTCGAGTAGTAATGTGAGTAGTGCCTATTTTAATTAATTTAATGTACTTCTAATGCATTGTATATAAAATAAACAGCTTTCTGCACTTCTCTGCCATATAAACTTTAACTATGCCAAATTTCAAGTTCACTCGTTGACGGGAAGTTGGTTAAAAAGGGATACAATATTTTTGCTTCACGTATTAATATATAGATAGATATTGTAACCATTTACTGAGGTAAACGTATTACGTTTTTAAAATTATCATCTACAATTCTATACTAATATTATAAAGAGATAAAGTTTGTGAGGTTGTAGAGGGTAATCACAGAAACTACTACTGGTCCGATTTGAAAAATTATTTCAATGTTATATAGCTCATTTATCGAGGATGGTTATAGGAGGAGGATGTACAGTGGTATACATCATCATGTTAAGACCAATAGGAGCCGAGCACCAATGAAGAATGTTTAAAAATCGGGGTCTTTTTTCCTCTTGAGAAGGCTCTGAAGAGCTCTCTAGCGCAAGCCCGCTGCGCGTTAGCATTAGCCCAAAGTAACTTTGTTACGCGAACGAAGTTGCGGGTAAAGGCTAGTATTATTATATTATATTGCAATTACTTCGTAAATAGGTTTTTATGATAACATAAAAACCTATTTACGAAGTAATTGCAATATCTTATTCGGCATACATTCTTTACTAACATAAATGATTATAAGTGCTCGTCTGTAGAAAATTCCTACATCTCTTTTGGCTTTTATCTATACTTCTATACTATCTATACTAATATTATAAAGAGGTAAAGTTTGTGAGTTTGTGGCGTTGTGATGTTGTGACGTTGTAGGGGGTAATCTCAGGAACTACTGGTCCGATTTGAAGAATTCTTTCAGTGTTATATAGCTCATTAATCGAGAATGGTTATATATCATCACGCTAAGACCAATAGGAGTGGAGCACAGATGAAAAATGTTTCAAAATCGGGATGTTTTTTCCTTTTCAGAACTGCTGTGTGTTAGTGTTAGTGTATCTATTGTATTCCACGCGAACGAAGTCGCGGGCAGAGGCTAGTTAATAATAAAGCCATTAAGTTTTGAACTAGCAATTTGTATAAAACGCATGTATTTTTGTTGGATCAATGATTCACGTGTTGATCTTCACGTAGCAACTCCTCGATAGTTTAATGTTTTATATGAAAATCATTCTAGTTTGAACAGTTCAAATGCATCCTCGACGCAATAAAACTCGGAGCGAGATCACGACTCGGCAAATCGCCAACTTTTTATCATTTCGGTCAAAGATGCAACAGTTTGAAACGTATTTCAAATTGAGGTAATGGGCTCACCATGCAAATACCCGTGCCCGTGAAGTACCGTTACACATCGATAGGGACGCTAACGAACCGCTTTGCAAAATAAAGAAAGGCAATAATCGCAAACGGGAAATCCGATCACGCCGTCGGCGCCCGCAACGGACGGGACGGCCTCGATGAGAAAATTCACTTGTAATATAAGTAGACTTAAACAGTAACGAATAATGTCGTCGATCCTACTTAGGGTCGAATTAAAAACTTGTTCGTGTCGAAGAAAGTTGCTCACAGGCTCCCAATCGAATCGACTTGAGATCGTATCGGGCAAGTTCTTAGTGCGATCGGCGTATTCAGTATTGAAGTTCACTTTCGTGATATGGCAAAATGCTTTCCCTGTCGCGCCTTTTCGCTCTGACATCTGTACTCTTCCTTTCTAGTCGTACTTTCCGATAATACAAATGAATCATCGTTTTATTTAGCATTTTAACAGATTAATTAATACTATATGATACCCGCGACTTCGTCTGATTATGTGTTTTTTATTATCTCAATTGTTTGCAAATGCAGCGTTTTCGAAGAAAGGTACCAGGCGGCTTTACTTTTTCCAACAATTATCGTTGTATTTCGACCAATTCACAAAAAATCTTGACAAATGATGTACTTAAATCTTCCTCGTGAATCACTCTATATGATATACTCTATACGATAATTCGTTCAATAGTTTTCGAGTTTATCGCGAACAGAGAGGCAGAGAGACGCGGCGGAGGACTTTGTTCTGTAATATGTAATCAATTATATTAAAATTTGGATGCTTTCATAAGACATTAAATAATATCCAGAAAGGCTACATCACTTTACAGTTATTTATACTAAAAGCGTAACTTATCACTGCATCTAAATTATTAGACGTAAATTTGCTGGTTTTTTCCCAGTCCTTGATCTCAATTCGTTACGTAAAATACATTGGTGCGAATATAATTCCACAAAATCAATTTCAATGTGCTGTTTTTGTGCGTACAAAAACGTAATACATACAAGTACGTTAGGAGGATACCGACTATATGAGAGAAAGAAATTGTCGGTATACTTTTTACTATAGCCAATATGCATTAAATCATTTGATTACCACGCTAGAGTACACAACGTTTTAAATAAGTATTCCATTCAAGAGGCGCTTCATCATCTCTCCTTGTGAAGTACTATTACAAAATAAGATTAACAATTTTCTCACGTCCGCATCGAGATCGAGTTAGGCGACAACAACCTCTGCAAAAAGTAAGTTGAAAATCTAATAGAGTTTGTGGCAAGCTGGCTATTTGTGTTATTTTTTAGTTTCGTTGATGCTGCGGAGAAATGCTATGTAACGCTCGCGAACGAAGACGAAGCAACCCGACATTACTGTAATAACACCGAACCGCCCTTCTGTCATTACTCTGTACACTTTCCTCGGGTAACTAAAAGAACGTTTTTTTTTATTTCTTCAAGATAATATTCCACGCATTTCACTATGTTCTAATGCAATTCTTTGATTTCCAAGTTAAATATATTGCGGCGACTCTTCCTATTATCTCAATAATATTTTTACTCCCACACAAATAACTATAATCAAATCTACTTTTAGAACTTAAGAAAATTGGATTTTATTCTGTGCGTGAGGTGTAATCATGCTGGTTTACATGACTTCCTTTACATTATTATTCGCCTGCAGAGCATAGTCTAAGTCTTAATCATAATTTCAGTCATGTACTATTTTATAGTACATACTCTTGTATTGATGAAGTTCGGATAATTCAAAGGCAGATAAAATGAGTTGCGTATATAGCTCTAGAGATGTTAAATGAATTCCAAAGTAATAAAAAGTAATGTAATAACTTGAAAACTAACTCCCACGATTTATAGGAAATTTAATACGACGCGCAAATCGTTTTGTCAAATAGCTGATAGTGCAAAGTGTAGTAGTAAGGAATTATATTATATTTACTTGTAATATCATTGAGTAGAAAGCATCAAACTGTATGTAACAATGCACAGACGCATGTATACTAGCCGATATAAATTGAGCGTTACCATATATATGTATAGGTATATCTTGAACACCAAAAGTTGAAACCGATTAGTATTTCTTCATTTTTATTACTTGAAATGGTATAAAAATATAACAAAACAAAATCTTGAAATTAACTAATAATGGGAATAATGATTGACTCATGTCTTTACTTAGTGTGGAATGTTCCTTAGAATCCTTAGAAATGTGAATATAAATTTAATATAGGCCATTTATTTTTAATAGGATTTTTCTGTTACTTTCTTTTATTTCAATATGTAAATAATTAATCATAAGATTTCCTAATTCTTAAATTGATTTTCATTGTATGGTTGTACTTGCAAGGATGTTATGTGACCTTGTTGACGCGTTTTACTATTAATATGTAAATCATATTTATATTGAAGCTTGCCGGCCAGTCTTTTCCCATTAATAACATCGCAGAGTCCGGATTACTCGCTTGATAGATTCCCACTCTAATGCAATTATTCATCCACAAGCCATTATATAATAAATGTATGTTAACAATCAATAGATGAACGTTGTCGACGTGTTGGTAACTGTAATTATACCGAACAATCTCTGAAATGCTTTTAACTCGGCAATGTTGTGACACATTGTTTTACTTTGTTGGTGGTTTGTATTTAAAATAATTTTCTTAGTTCAGCGTGGTCCGCATTAGAGCAATCAACATACATATATACCAGGAAGAGTTAATTGGGGTGGCATCGGGAATGGTTTGCCGATAAACCTCTCTCTAGGCGGATGCATTGGCGTTATAGTGCAGTATCGCGCGGGCAATCGTAACCTCTTCCCGCATAATTGGCGTGTGGGTGCGACGGCGGCAGCGCGTTATCCCGATCGCCACCCACCGACGACGAAGCAAAGTCTGATTAGATAGTTCAATACCAACACCTCCGACCCGGGCACCACCTCCCGACTACTGAGACAACGCGGCTAACTGGGATCCTTTATGATACGATCTTTAAACTAATTAGGAATCCATATTAATAAAAACACTTTTCTTTATGAAAAATACATGGGTGTGAATGAGGCTTAGTTAAGTGTAGTAAAGCACAATGGATTTATTTGAAAAAAAATGAGCATTTGGGATTTAGAGCAATTTTTTATATATTTAATCTATACTTCTATACTAATATTATAAAGAAGTTAATTTTGTGACATTGTAGGGGGTAATCTTTGGAAAACTGATCCGATATAGAAAATTCTTCAGTGCTATATAGCTCAATTATCGAGGAAGCTCATAGCTCATATCATCACGCTAAGACCAATAGGATCGGAGTAACTATTCCACGCGAACGAAATCGCGGGCAGAGGCTAGTGTACAGTAAACAAAAACGATATTAAGAATTATGAAGGATTAATTGTTATTTGTTTTATTAGAAGTATTTCAAGCGATCTTTCATTATTTTTCGTAATCATTTGGTATAGAACTTCTTTCTATACCCAATAAAATTTTTTTTTATCGAAGTAAATATATCATGTATTTAAGGGTTAAATTAGAAACCTAAATATGGATATTATCTGTCTTAACTGAAATATACTCGTTTAGATGGTTCTTTATTATCGAAATAATAAATATTGCAAGAGAAGATATCTGTGAATTCATTTTAAATGTAAATTAAAAGAGTTAAGAGAGTTTCAATAATAATAGTCATTTGAGTTAAATAGGACGCGTAGGAAACGAGAGTATTACTTCGGGGCATAAAACAGCACACTGTACTCATTGCTGCATTAAAACGAAAAATGATCCACCGGCTATAATGAATGAGTTAGTATTCATAAAATATGTGCTTTACAAGTTTAGTGCCCTCCGGCGCAATGGAAAACTATCGAGCAACAACGCAACTAACATCCATCTTAACAACGTCTTTCCTGCGCCTGTCTAGAACCATTCATAAATGTACGTAATAATAATAATTTATGCCCAGACCTTGAACTGCACGCTCACAGTTTTTACTGAGATTCTGTGTAATTTTAACTACTTTAATAAATCTAAAAATTATTACCCTAAAGCCGTAATTCGATTTCTGCTATACCCATGTAGCTGTAGGTTGTTCGTGAAGCACACGCGTTATCTACAATAACGTGTACTAAAATACCATCGTTTGTTAAAGACTATCGCAAGTTATTGGATATATGATATAAAAACTGACTTTTTCTCGGAGCTATATTATTGACAAAATACTATCGAGTCGTGAGTGTCACTGAAGTTATGTAATCGTAAATCAATACTTTATTGGGCTAAGATTAAATAACACATTTTTGAACCTTTCTTCTCCGCAATTACATCAGATCTCAGAAAACATGTTAACGACAATAATTGCTACTACCTATGTAATTATTTATTCTTTTTACTTTTGTTGATAAGGAAACATTTCAAAGGTTATTTTATTCATTATCCATAATAATAACATAAACGGAAAAATGAGTTAGTTTATTTGAAATACTTCCACCATTCCTCACTGATTATCATAAAATTTTAGATACACGTTGTTAGGATTACAGAAAAGAATATAAAACTTCTTCCCGTTCCGAAAAGAATTCTTTGTTCGAGGGAGAAATCGAATGTACGTTAACATGAGCGAAGCAGTTAGCAGAAGCTAGTGCGATATAAATGTTACGTGCCTTGGGACCTTTTCCTCGTGTTGTCACAAAATCACAAATGCAAGCAAGCATCGTTCTACTAAAACACAAGTAAAGGAAAGTCTTAAATGACCGCGAAGAAACAAATCGATTGCGGTGTAGAATAGCGGCACGCGCTAATGACATTCCACATTCGTAGCGCGCCAAATAATGAACAGAACTTAAACCATATTTGGGTCACACACTGATTGTTGCTAATAGAAGTGGTGCTGAGTTACCGCAAGTAATCTAACGCAAGACATAAGACGACTCTTACTAATTTGTTAGCTGTGCTTTCGAGCTGCGGTAACACGAGTGCGAGCTAAAACCATTTTGCTACTGTAACGTATCGCATATACATGGTCGTAATAAGATTTAATACTTTTTTTAGTAATTAGTCTGTATGCTTAGTTTGTGTCCTATTTTAATATTATACGCACGTTTAATCATCGTGAAAAGTAATATCTTATAATTGAAGCTTTGTTGATTGAGTGGCTGAAGTTTAACAAGGTTCGTCTTCGGTAGTTTGATCACCGCACATATTACTGTTGTGTATCGCTCATAAACGTTTAGTTCACAGTTCTCAGGTATAGTAATCTATTTTAATTGACTTCAGAAACAGTTTTGAGTTTAAATGTATATAAGTTATAAACTGCAGTGATCAATTAATATTAACAAGTGTAGAGCCTGTTTACTTTTTTATAATATAAATAAGCAAATAAACATTGGACAGAACTTTATTAAAATAAACTTTATGTGAACTAAACCTTTACTATAGTCTCTCGCAGATCTTCCTTTGTTTTATATTTTTGTCTACAGTATTATTTTGTAGGCTAGTAATATAAAAAATAACATCGTTAGAGAAAATAATAAAAAAAAAGTAGTATAAGTTGCGTAAAAAGTGGATCTTTACATATTAGTCAGTAGATAATAGTAATTACATTTTACCGAGGGGATAAATTGACTTTACCGCGAACAAAGTCGTGGGCAAAAGGTAGTGTTACATAAAAAAGTGTTTTTAAAATTTTAATTGCTATTTGCCGTGTTAAGTAAGAAACCTCAGAGTAGTTGATTAACCATTCAGCATTTTTTATATTTTATGTTTGCTTTTAAGTGTATAGTTAGCCTTATTCAAGAGGCATTGTTTATGACTCGTAATAACTTAAAAATAATTATTCGTCACAGTACGTTAACTTCTATTAAGTTTAATATTCCTGTCATAATTCGAGATTTTCAATACCTTACCACAACCGCAACCCTTCTGCGTGTTTGCTTCATTAATTCTGTTGAAGTACACTCTTTCTCGGCACTTAATCGTAACCACAAATATTAAGTATGTAAGTGTTTATATTATATATTTTTTTCTTTTTTTTAAATATGATAAATTGGTAGCCTGTTACTCTAAACTTCGTGTAAAAGCTATTATTATGTGTATATACTTAGTATGTGATTTAATCCGGGTATGGCTATTGATTTGAATTAATTTATAATCCTCTAATGGTTATAATTCGACCATATTTCAGTCTGAAAGAAAACAATTTTAACTATTTCCAGTTTATTTTTTGATAACACTTAAAGCTCGCCAATATCTACTAAACAAAATAACATAAAGAAAATCGGTTAGGAAACAGAGGAGAGATATGTTTATTACTTTTGAGTTTGTGCCTGTTTATATGTAGTTTACTATTCATATGTAAATCAATTTTCAAATGTCAATTTTATGATTGCAGATATTACTTAAATATTATTGAAAATCAAATGTAATTTATTCTATGTTACCAATTTTTTTTTTGTTTTAATACTTAAAACGAGGTACATGGAACTACTAATTAACAACCCCTCTAATAACTTTGATTGATACTTAGTCTTTATGAAATTAATTACTTAAACTGAAATATTAATGACTTAAAAAGTGTTTTCATTTTCAACCTTTAAATGTTATAGGTACAACAAAAATACCGACCATTATACTTAAGATGAAGAATATCATATAGTGTAGTGACTGAAATATAACCGTTTGATTTGGTTTAACTAACACTGTTGAAGGTTTTTAGTACAACATCCGATTGCAATTCTGATGAATAGCACACATTGTGCTCGACGTCTACGGCGCAGGTTGCATAATGTGTCAACCGTGGGAGCGAGCACAGAGAGTGGCGCCGTTATGCGACGCGCGCCATCGATACCGTTTCATTGCTGATTTTTATTACAATATTCGCGTGTATCCTCCGTAATCGATCCGAGCACGTTGCAACCGCTATAACTTGCTCTACTTACAACCTATCACCAGGCAAAAAAACTCTTTACAGTCACGAACTCATCAACCCTTACACGTTGTTTCACATTAAATGATAACTATAATTACCACATTGCCTCTCCATTATTTTAATGGATTTTCACAAGTTTATAGTAATTACAAGACGCGAAATGAATAAAAACCGATACAGAGTTTCTAACTCGAGAGTATTTTTCTTATTGTTAACGATGACCGCGAACTGTACAACGGTATCCGGCCGACGAATTTTCAGTGTGGTCTTGTTTTCTTTTGTACTTTTTATAGGTTTCAGCGGCTAAGCAAGAGCCGGTTTACTATAAATAGTTTTTTGCCTAAATTGTCACCGTTAATCTGGGTGAGGCCGCGTAAAAATATGAAAACTCGGTGGAACCTTCCATGTCTTATATCGAACATTTTTTTTTAAATAGTTTAAAGTATTTTGTGGTGAGATCAGAGAGACTGGCCTTCAAAATTTGTGAATTATTACCGCTTCGGTATATGGACATGGCACGTTTAAAAAAGATGAATCAGACATGAAGGTTTACACCCACAACTAAGTTATTGTGTCCAAACAGTACATCGGCCTCTCATTTCCATACTCACCTCATTATACCAAACTTAATTGTAGTTATTACGTTACCATCCGTGCTTAATGATGTTGCTAAAATTAAATTTAAATTTACAGCTATTTCTGAGGCGGAACTGATTATACTGTTTTTAAATTCCAATAAATATTTGTTACTAGTTCTCTTACGAAAATACACCACAATTATTTTGTCATGTAGCTTTATGTACACTAATTTAACAAGACTTCCATACTTTTTAATAATAAAGATTATGATATATTTCACAATAACTATAGATTATTTCGTTAACGTGGATTTAAATAGCATTTCAATTAAGATTTAAAATACCGTGTTGTACAATCGGCCTAATAAAGTGGGATTAAATCTGTAAATCTTCGTCAGAATTCATCCATTTAATCCAGTAGTGATGAAAGCAATGAACATAATGGACACTCGCTAAGGGAAGCACTGATGAAAGCTTTAGTGGGCGCAACAGCACCGCAATTGAGTTTATTCAACCCGCAGCAACGTAATTAAAATCTTTCATGGAAGGCACGCCTGATGAAATCCCTCCTAACCCGGCTCACGACCGAGTAGAACAGCCAATTTACTTCTCTATATAAATAAGAGATCTCCTTAAACCAGACTTGATAAAGCCGAATGTAATAAAACAAAAGTAATGTTTATATACACAAGGTGAAAATACCTGCGGTGAAATTATTTTAAACTACGCATACAAATGAAATCAGATCATAATTTGCATCCGCGGAACACAATAATACGAGTACCTTTAATATTATAAAGAGGTAAAGTTTGTGAGGTCGTAGGGGATAATCTCAGGAACTATTAAACACAAATTGAGAATTTTCTTTTACCAATATAAAGCCACGTTATTTGTAAGTGTCATAGTCTATATATCAATCCGAAAGATGAAAATACTTTTTTGGTGTAGTTGGATTTGCAAAGTAAGTCGGGGAAAAACGCTGGAATGAAAACGGCTTTTATGATCGCTGCCTTAGCGATGAGAGATATATTGGATCTAGAAAATAGTTGTAGAGCTTGATAATGCCTACAAAAAAGTCAACGACAGTATATGTCTAATTTTTACCCTAACAAGCACTTCGTTGCGCTTGCGTTGCGCGGTTCAGCCAGTTTGGTATAATATCATGTATTACTTATAGGAGAACCTGCGGAATGAAATTAGTAACGAAATCCCACATATAAAATTAATATCGAATGCAAGATTGTAAGATGTTTATGTATTTGTATAGAATTGAATGATACTAATTATGACTGTAACGGATAGCTCGATAGTTGCATCCACGTAAATCATCTTCAATTCACCAATGATTTGCTACCGACACGTTGGTACAATACCTCGAAGCTCCATCAAACTAATCAGGAAATCGGAACGCGGTATTGCCTTGTGCTCGATAGTGGCGAGTGGAAATGGCGTGTCACTGTCTCGCGCGGAGTCACGAACCACCTCCAATCAATTGCTGTTCTCACGTGACCCTTTTAATTATAATCTCGACCCATAACACGGTCGGTAGAATACATCTATCGGAGAATTTTTGACATTTAATACTAATTCAACGAAAGGACAATATATTTTTATTTATATATCGGAGATTCAACCTTAGAAATTAATAGAAACCGCCCAAGACTTCGATCGCTTTAAATTACAATCTGCAGATGAATAATAATAAATTACAACCTGGCGCCACCTAGAGGCCAATTATAATAAAATTGATAGCCAACTTTCATTATGAGTGATCAAACGGTGTTGCAGTTTCTCGATCTGATATAGATAAACATTAATTTATATATAACATATACCTAATCGACACATATAAATATAAAACAATCTTAGATTAGAACACATTTTAATTGTTAAAAACTAGGTAATACCCGTCCAATTCGTTGTACATTAAATAAACTTTTAATTTAAACAAAAAAAAAAACAAAAGTTCAATGGAATACAACAAATAAATAGGCTTCAACTATCAACGGAAAAGTAGGCATCGAGTTTTAGATCGTCGTTTATCGAATGTTCAGTAGTTTCACGTGACTGAATCTTAAAGGAGATATGTTTAGTTATGTATATAGATAAATCAAAGTCTTACTTTGATTTAGTTTACTCGAGTCATCCTCTATTTACCGCACAATTGGTTGTTAAATGCATTTTTATATTTCCAACTAAGTTCATGAAGTTAAAGTCTATACTTCTCTTGGAGTCATAGGTAATAAAGATGATAATCTAATTTCAACAACAAATGGACACGATCTATGGAGTGACGAAAATTATGTTGTTTCCAATTATACAAAAAAAAAATAGTTTATTTTTTCTCTAATAGCGGCATCGTTATGTAAATAATGTTCTTTTAATAAGTAATGTTATGCATATTTATTACAGAAATTACTAAATTACAAAGAAAATTCTAAAATAAAAATCACAGAAATATATTACCAATATATATAGAGTGATATAATGAAAATATTGCAATTTATTATTATATATGATACAATAAAGTTGATCACTCTGTACAACACCAATAAATCGTTTGTAAATCAAAAGCCAATAAAAGTAGCCAATCCACAATAAATAACATACAACATAGTCCAGTGAGTGTCAAGTCATAGCAAATTACATGATACAGAATGTACAACAAAACAATTTATTAATAAATAAAAGCAAGACGACAAAGATGATTTTTCTTTGCGAAATCTAGAAATAACGTAAGAATATTTTATACTATTTTTATCGCTTCTATGTACATGATGAGAGTTTTAAATGCCTCAATAAAAAACCTCCCAAAATTTCAAAGTCAACAAATCGTAGCACCTAAAGTGCAAATTAGGGCAGAATTTATTATAATTGCACGGAATGTTAAAATGGTCTTAGGGATTTTAACGAGCGAAAAATATTGAGTTTAATCCAGAAAACTATAATTTCCGTACTGTTCTAAGATATTGGGCCTCGTTGCTCTGAATATGTAAAGGTAAACTCTTAGATAGTCACGATGCAAATATATGTTATAGGAAGAAACTATTACATTTCTAAATTATTTGATTTACTTAAAATGTAATTCCACGAGGTAAAGAATCTCTGGATTCAATGACATATATACATAATGTACATATTTCGTAATTTCATCTCTTAACTTCGTAATCAGGCGTTGCCATCTAGTTTTTCATAAATAATTTTTTTATACTTTTTAAAAGTATTTTTAATTCTTAGAGTATTTCCTCGGGAATTTGAAAATGTTCCAACAAACTAAACTGAACATATATTTCATATTATAAACCGCAATTGACCCATTCACAAAAAATGGATCTTGATAACTAAATTAATCGAAATATATTTATCAATAAAATATTTATCACACAGTTTGTATGAGGAGTAACACATAAGTACTTTTTAAACTATGGAAAAATAAGTATTCATTTTATTAAATTGAGATAATTCACTAATTTAAACTGTATTTCATCGAATTTAAACTCGTCTTTCCACCGTTTAACTCAGTTCAAAATTATTGAAGCCTACAAAAAGATTCTTTCTTTGGGTTACACAAGTAAATTTTTTACGTCAGTACACACTCTTTTTTGTTTTGGTAACAGGCCATTTTGCGCGGGTGGCGATGCGTACAAAATAAAACAATTGTTGTTAAAGTATCGCGATAACATCACGTAATTAAAAATTATACAGCAGTTCCATTACAAGAGCTTAAAATAATATACGACTACAGTTTTCCTTTTAAATACTACCTCAGCGTTTTTTTTTCTCCTTCGAATATGGAAAATGTTCGAAATAAAAATTATAGATCTAACTCCAAATATCACGATTTATGTAGAAAAAAAGTAATAGCGTTAGAGAGACGTATTTACGTTTTAAGAGAATATCTGATAGGAAGATCAAGAGAATTAATTTATTATTTTCTGTCAGAACTCCCACTTCAGAACCTTACTGACATCTTTCATATAGTGCGATGGACCACCATTGTTAATAAGAAGTTCACATTGTCTCGGAGACAGGTTAAAACCAAAACGTTTTGTATATTCAGTCTCTAATTAATTTATCTTTTTTCTGAACAAAATACTGATTCACGAAAATAATGAAGTTTCTATCATATATATAATATTTAAACAGTATTTTTCATTAGCGAATTTAAAAAATATAATTTAAAGTCACGATTATATGTTAACGAATAATAAATACGATCGTGTACTAATTCATGTTGCATTTTTTTTAGCAATGCGTTTCGATTTATCACTATCGTACACTCAAAATAAATTCATACAGTTTTGTTGCAACAATTGCAATTTTAAATATGAGTACGCCTTACTATTGATCTGGAAAATGGAAACTGCTCATCTACACCACGAGGTGTTTGTTCATCGCCCATAGATTTTGTTTAACTTTCTCAGTATCATTAAAGATAATGAAAATATCGTTCACGAATCGTTTTATTTTCGAATTCGAATTTCGAGTCGAATTAATCGTCCACGTTAAATTTATTGATAAAGTGACAATCGATGTGTATTTTAAAACTTAATAGCTCCAGCTACTTTATTCATTAGCTCATCTATTATTCAACGTTAATAGTTTTGCATTCATTCAACATAACATTGATAATTTTATGAATAAATTATGATAACCAGTATATTTAGAAATAGACAATAAATTTAAAAAGGATAAATTTAAAGATAAGTTTAATTAAATCTTCTTAATGGAAGTAGCAAAATTAACGAAGCATTAAAACTTACTTTGTTCATATATTTAAATCCTAACGTTCAAGGGTTAAACTTTTTAAAAATTATTATAATTTAACGAATACTTAGGAACATTTTATAGTATATTGAAATCATTTGGGTAGTTTTTTTTAATACTTAGGTGGTTCTCTAGTGCTGTTTTTGTTAAATCATAATACGAGTATAATAGTTTGAGTCATAAATAGCACCCAAAAAGCAAGACTGCGTAACGTTCAACAACCAGACAGAATGTCAATTATATTAGGAAGAAACCGTTACACCAAATAATTTTTTTAGGTTCACATCGCATCTCGCTCCAAAGCGAGCGTGGACGTTTGCTTTGAGAGAAATGCTTATTCACCACTTAAATTTGAACAGGTTTAAATAAAACGATAGATTCAAAGCCATGACGCTTCTCTTTGAATTAGGGTTCTTGATTTTTTGTCTCGGAGAAAGTTGGTGTGAATCATCTTTGTTGTTACTAATATAAATACATCAAAGGGGAATTTTAATCTAAGTATAATAGTGTTATGTCGGTTTTTAATTGATTTATGTGTATAGTTTAAAATCATGAGTGTCAGTTATTACTTAAGAATTGAATGAAAGAATTTTAACGTTACATTGCAAATTAAACAAAATCCAATTTTAGTTGTACCTAATATTTTACGTTATTTTTTCAATGTCTTCGATTTTTGTACATGGAAAATATGAAGATAATAAAAAAAAAACTAAGAACCTTTTGAGTTTCGTTCTCAGTGCATAAAAACTGGTAATCTTAAAAGGATTAAACATGCTGTATAGACTATTAAAATTAGATTTAGCTCATTCTTAAATGTAACATAATACAAATATTTGATACATAAATATAAGAGTGCCCGATTCAGTCAGATATAACATGTACGACACAATTGGACCTCGTTGAAATCTTTTACTTGGTAGACTAGTACAACCAAAGCAATATGCGAGTTCCACAGAGAAAATACAGATTTGTATTTTAATATCATTACATTTTTTATTATTTTATTATATTAATGATAGTATTCCGTTGTTATTATAATTTAAGCTCTCTAGTAGCTTGAAAGTGACTAGATTTAATTACGCATATATTCCTGTTAGTGAGTTATTGAATCGATATTATGAAAGAATCATTTTTTTCCTGTAATATATTAACCAGTAAAAATCATTATTAGAGTTAATGGTAAATGATACTACTAAGAACGGTTGAATTCATCTTAATATTAATATACTCTTAACATGAAGACTAGGATAAGTTTTTATTTTAAGAAGTGCATAGAAGCACAATCGCTTTATACGTGATTGAAAAGAATTGCGGATAAAACAAGCTTTCCGCACACGTAACGGTACTGAGGCATAACACATTTATGATTTTTTTCTTGGTTCTTGTAATGCGCATAGAATACTGCAACAAATAATCCACTAAAAAATCCACCATAACTTAGTGATTAAAAGGTTCTAAAAAAATATCTGTGAATAAGAAATATGAATTTTGCAACAAATTTTGAAGTATTAAATGTGACTATAAAATTTCTCATTATTATTCTATTAATTTTCATTTAAACGAATTAATCATGGTGTGACTGTAACTTATTCTAAGCATAAATATATCGTACAAGGTAAACAATTTAAATGTTGTCCGACCAACTACTAAAAAATATTTATCCAATTTATTGACCATTAAATATTGCTTGAGTATCCTTCCAAAATGAGGATTGTGATTACAAAAAAATATCAAAATTAATACTATACAGGGTTTTTTTTTGTCATATACATACCTTCTAAGGATTTTTCAAGGATATTCGGAAGGGGTGCGGCACGTGATATAGTTTAAACTAATATCTACACGCTGTTCATGAACTTTTCACTGTTCGTATATCACAGGCAGGTCGCACAGTCCTCGGCATAAAGCGCGCTGCGTTGGTCGCGAACCAAGAGTCGCGGCCACTCTCGACGAGACACTGAACTTGCAGGAGTGCGTCCCAACGGTTATAACATAACACGTCTGACGTAACCTTAACCTTGCAAGAAGAAGAGGAACGAACCGCCGAAGGACGGAGAGAGAGAGCGATAGGTCAGAGAGAAAGGGAGAGATAGTCGCGGTCGGCAGACGGACGTTCGGACATCGCGCCGTGCTGCGGATGCCGTCGAGTCGCGCCGCTAGCATTGCCTTACAGCCAAAGTTGCATTTCCTATATGTACTCACTTCACTTCACTACAGTCCTCGAAAAAAAAACGATTTGTAAATAATATTCATACAAGTTATCATACCTAAACCAAGAATCTTAAAATGGTTTTCACCAATACTACATTTTATTTAGCCTTTATTCAACCTTTCTAAACAAAAAAATACAATACAATTTTTACTGAGAAAAAGTAAAGCGTTTTAAATGAACGTGCGCTTCTGTGTTCAATTGTTAACTTTAATTGCTCCATCTACTATTTTTATTCTTGTTGAAGAATTAAAATATAAAAGCATTTCACTTTCAAGCCGAACAATTGTGTTGAAGACGTTGCTGCTTAATGACATACTTATTTCAGCATTACAATGAATCAATTATGTTGTCGACGCTCAGTATTCTAAATATCACGCTTTGATCAATTTAGAACTATATTTGGCTTTTAGGAAGACGTCGTTTCTCCTCGTAAACTATTAAAAGCTTGTCTAACAGCCTTGTCCATGTAAAGTTAAAACAACAAGCGCATCGTTCTAACTTTGAACGTGTGTAGTAGGATGCGGTAATTATTTGATTAAAGCTAAGCTATATATTGTAAGGCTTTACTTCTTTTGTGCAACTACTTTGAAAATATAATAAACTTTAAATGTTTATACTCTCTGGAAGATGGTGCCTGCGCCTGCATTTTCTTCATTAGAATAGCCTTTTTTATTATTATTTAACCACTGTAAACCCTTAAATGACTTTAATATGCCACACTTAGCTCCTATAGAAACGCGGACGTAATACTATAAAAAATCTGGTAAATTCCAATAAAAGTCACCTTGAGATTGATTTAGTAATTTTCGAGATTAGACCAAATAAACGATAGTTATTTCAATTATATTTATGTGTAGAGATCGACAGGGCTAAATATAATAACTTAATTTTTGTATTGATGTTTGTTTATTTAAATTTAATTATTTCTAAACGTTTGTACCACTTTTATTTTTTCTTTTACTTCAAACCCGAAAAAGTTACAAGAGTTTCAAAAATTTTAAAAAATACAGCAACCTTATTCCCAGTCACCACTTGGAAACATTTCGAACCACAGGAATATTCCAATAGGAAAATAATAGCACTTAAAAATGTTGTTTACGAGTTTCTCGAAAAAATTCAACTTCTCAGTTTTTCAACTTACACTAATCTTTCAAACAGATATATATCTCGTCGTGTCGAGTAGTACACGGGAATTGCCTCAACAGTCAAAACCTCACATGTAAGTCCTCGTCAAAACAAGTCATACGTACCCAAACACAAGATAGCTGTTGTAAGACGATGATGAGTTCCATTCCAATTTCTCCATTTCCATGATCAAATCAGGATTGATTATATGATATTCTCATTACTACGACAGGATGTGTCAAACTGTTATTAATATTGACTTATGGAAAGTTCATTTATTCATCCCTTTATTTTCACCACTTATGGTTGGAACATTTTTTTTATTTGAAGAACATCATCCCCAAGTATCGGTAATTCAAATAAAATTATTGAAATCTGTTCGGATTAGACGAAAATACGTAGATACGAAGTGGGCGAAAATCATATAAACGGTATTTCACCCCCTTAGGGGTTGAATATTTCCTTGGATTTTATATGGGACCACCTCTGTGTATAACCAATTCAAATACAAATAGAATCATTAAAATCGGTTCACAATTGACAAAGATTAAGATACATAAGATTAAGCTCTGTTCATCCCCTTATTTTCCACCCTTAGGTTTGGAGTATTTTTTTTAATTTGAAGGACACTATCCCCATATATCAGTAATTCAAACAAAATTATTGAAATCGGTTTCAAATAGACGAAAATACGTAGACACGAAGTGGGTGAAAATCAAATAAACAATATTTCACCCTCTTAGGTGTTGAATATTTTTTTAAATGTATATGGGTCTACCTTTGAGTATAGCCAATACAAAAAAAAAGAATCATTAAAATCGGTTCACAATTGACGAGATATCGATTAACATACATAAAAAAAACATCAACCGTACATAGAACCTCCTCCTTTTTCGAAGTCGGTTAAAAAAAAGAATCACATCGAGAAATCAATAAGAATCGTTTCACAATCCAACAGAAAGCATACACATTCATAACGTTGTGTATGATTTTTTATTTTAAGTAAAAGATAAACTAAATTAAAAAAACAATTTCGCTTATTACTATATGATTTACACAAATTGTTCTGCTGACGCTTATATATTAATCATCTACGGAAGTTGTGAAACGTGTTTGTTTTTCAACTAATTTTTGTCTGAAATACCTTTTTCAGTTTTGAAATATATTATGAACGATACTCAACTTCAATCTTTTCTATAGGGGCGTCTCACTATGAATTCTGTCAGTCTCAGGTCAGTCACGGTACGTACGTCAGATGTACGAATGATATTTAAAATAATTAAAACAAATTATGTGAAACTTAAAAAATTCATTATATGATATATAAGTAGGTTTTGACTATACGAAACCGATAATTTTTACCACCGTTTGTCCGATCACCATGAACAAAATTAGATACATTTAAGTGTGTGTGATTTTTATGTTTTGTTTATGGTTTTTATACTATCCTCATTGCTATAATTTATCACCTGATTATAAGATAAATAAACCTATGCTATTTAACCGATCGTCATGATAATTGGCGTATTAAATACTTAAACTCAGAATATTTACAAAATATCCATTTCCAACTGAATTAATTATCAAGCTAGATAATAACTAGTTACTAATTTATACGATGTGATAACGGTTTTTATATTATAGTATTGAAATTTTATATTTAGAATTACTTATTATCACATATACATATAATTTGTTATTTAGCTATATGGAAATAAATAATATAACTGGTGGACTTTTAAAGATCTTCTTCTTCTTCTTCCTAGCGTTTTTCCGGCTTAGTGCCAGGGTCCGCTTTCCTAATAGACTTCCTCAACTTTGCCCGGTCTTCGGCATCCTTGTGTGTGAGGTTATTGTCCCTTAAGTCCGCCTTCACCACGTCCAACCAGCGTTTTTTGGACCTGCCGCGAGACCTCGGGCTTTGTACAATCATGCTGAGGCATCTATTTCCGATGTAGTCTGGCGATCTTCGACTTACGTGGCCGTACCAACGCAGTCGAGTCTCCTGCAGCTTGTCTGCGATGTCTCGGACTCCAACGCTACCACGGATGTGTTCGTTTTGAATGCGATCTAATCGCGTAACGCCACACAAAGATGTAACTTCATAATTAATATTCGTAGGATACCACGCTTTTTTTTTTTGCGAAATGACTACGCTATTGGCCCACCAAGGTCTTAACAACTTCACTGGTAGTAGTCCACGCTTAAGGCACTCAGCCGATTTTATTTTGGCATCCAGCTCAAGGGTGCACGGCACACCTCGGCTTGGCTGTTGCCTGTTGCATGCAAAATCGCGATCTATCTTAGCTAACCTAGTTAATTATTCATATATGTATGAGGTGTTGAAACGTATATGTGTACCAAGCATACACGCTTCAACAACTCCTCCATATATTTATTATCGGAAAATTGAGAGTTTTTCAGTTCGATAAGAGAAAAAAAAGTAAACCCTTCCACTTTCATGTGTAAGCGTGTAGACGTGCACATGTGTGGGGGTGATCGTGTAGTGTTGTAGCGGTGATGTATATTTGTGTGTCACCGTATCGCGCAACCAACGCACTCAAAGGCTCCCTACCGAGGGATCGAACCTAGGCTTGAGTCGCTGCCGTGGGAGGCCTAATCTGGTGTGCGGGAGCGAAATCTACCCCCAGACCACGGCGGCGTGATCTGTGGTTACGCGGGCGTGGGCTTGAGCACGCTCTGTTTGGAGAAATAGGCTGGTACTGATCGTTCACTGTCGTTATTTCATCAGGAGGGTTGATAAAAATATGTCGCGGACATCTTCTATGACGCGCAGCGTTAGGTACGGGTTCGTATTGTGCGGCGGATACCACTAAAGAACTAGGGTGATTCGCGGCTTTTTCAAAATAACTAATCGTAGCTGATTTTACGTATGCCCAGATAAAACGGACCTCTAGGCCTCTATGGAGATCGACTCTCCAGATGTACCACGGGGCACCGCTCACTTTACGTAAAACACGATTTCGGAGAACCTGCAACTTATGAAAGTTATCTTTGGACATATGTGCAAAAACAGGGCAGTTATATGTCATCACGGGACGGATACACGTCTTATACAAAGTGAGCTTGTGTCTGAGGGAAGAATGCCACGCTGAAGCTATTTATGTCTGCAACATGAATGGATCGGTACGCCACAGTAGTACCACCCTCTCACAGAAGCTCGACGTGAATTAACAGTGTTTGCATTGTTGCGTTTCGTTCGGTCAGTGAGAGCGCTGGAGGCCCGCCTCTCCTCACCTTACCGTCTACCGTCACTCGTCCCCCTCAACCCAACACAGGCTGTCAACGCACCTATGATTCCTCTGGTGTTTCAGGTGTGTATGGACGGTGGTGATCACGTAACATCAGGTGACCAACTTGTTCGCTTGCCTCCTTTGATATAAAACATGCAAACGTTAATTTTGCTTCTGTGTCTTGAATATACTATATTCCTGATCTTGTCGACTGGGTATACCATAAACAGCATCCGTTATTTAACTGACAATTAGAAATACGATTTCGCAATTAAAACGCCTAACCCAGTGTACTTGTTTAGTCGTAATGATTGATTCACAAAACGATTTTATTGCAGTAGACTCGTTAGTGGGTTTCATTTAAAATTATTCTTTTTAATACCAAAGCGATGAAAAAAGACAAACAATCTATTTAATGGTAAGTGGTGGTCTCGTTTGTGTAGAACAACGGTACCAGCAGTGTTTCAATTAAATTGACGTCGTTTTTTTATATTTATCATTGTCTATTAAAGAATCACCTATAATAACCCTGTAAGAAACGGCAGTAGGTAACATTTTTTATATCATAGCAGGCAAACGGACAGGTGGGTCACCTGATGTTAAGTGATCACCACCGTCCATAGACACTTGCAACACCAGGGGAGTCGCAAGTGCGTTGCCAGCTTGTGTTGTGGGGGGGATAGGGAAATGGGAGTAGGAGAGGGGAAAGGAAGGAGGGGGAGATGTTCTTCCGACGCTCTCACTGACCAAACGAAACGCAACAATGCAAGCACTGGTACTTCACGTCAGTTTTCTGTGAGAGGATGGTACAACCCCGGACGAGTCGAACCACTCATGCTGAAACCAGTAATAGCTTCAGCGTGGCTCTACCACATAACTCAACCGTAGTTGTAAACGATGTTACTTGTATATATAGGATAATATTTGTGTTGTGTAAATATTTAGACAGCTCGCTTGTGTAATAAAAAATGTGAGAGTTCGATATGCCCATAAAAAGAACTAAATAAAAAAAGAACACTCTGTATGCGGTGGAACACGCACAAAAACAGAACTAATTTTTTTTTTTTTTTTTCTCGAACTGAAAACGCTGTTAACCTGTAGAGGTCTTTACAGCTTCACCGAACTATTGAGGCGAGCGCTGAAGGCACTCAGCCGATTTGGGATGTTTGGGCGACTAACTCAAGGGTGCACGGCACACCTCGGCTTGGGCTGTCGCCTGTTTTGTGCAAAAATCGCGACCTATCTGAGCTAACCTAAGCCAGCTATCCTTATATACGTATATGAGTTATTGAAACATGCATGTGTACCAAGCATGCGTGCCTCAACAAC